>SKCR01033287.1:600000-907500 GCA_019454045.1 Zanthoxylum bungeanum
TGGCGGATGATGTGGCGGGTGACTCAGCGCTGACTGTGCGCTGACGTGTGCTGATGTGGCGCTTGCGTGGCGCTGACGTGGCACCGTGCAATCGTCTTCTTCCTTAGCTCAGCACGTGACGCGCGTACATGTGACAGGTTCCTACGCGCCGGCGCGTGAAGGCGCGTTTGCCGTCGTCCGATGTCCGTTTGATCATCGGAAAATACCACCGAGCTCGTCTCGACGTGAACTAGCTGATGGTATGCTCAAAGTTAATTTTTGACAATTTTGCCGGAACCCAAATTTTCCGAACCGAGCTCTGTTCTTCGGTTTTTAGACCCAAAAGAAGAACCAAGGCTCTGATACCACTTGTTGTAATTCACCGATCACTCTAGAGAGTATTTGAGGAAAAACCGAATTCAAATCTATTACTTCAAGAATATAATTACAAAAGTTTACAACTTGAAACTTAAACAAACAAAAAAAAAAAAACCTCAACTGTCTCTCTCTGTTTTTACAACTCTTTGGGATGGTTTGAAGCACACTGGAAAGCCTGAATTTATAGGCAAGAGGCTGCTCTCATTTCCACCAATCACTCCCTTAATTTGTGCCACCTTTCAACTAATCACCTAAAGTTTGCATGTCTTCATGCATGTAATTTCTTCATGACAGTTGGATGTGATGAAGCACCGAAAGTAGATTTGGCTAGTTCTCTATTCATTGCTTGCAGCTGGAAAAACTTGTTAAGGTGAACAACTTGCATGATTCATGCAAAGACAGAGGCTGTACTCTACACTAACTTGTTGTACAACACTTATTATGAATTCTAAAAATGTGGATAAAAATTTTATAAGCTAAAAGATGTTGCCAACATAGACCTCTTAATACTCAAGTGAGAAAATTAGAGTAAATATTATTGTCATATGTCAAGTGAGGTCGATGAATATTTAAGTTGATATGAACAAAAAAAATTTTAAAAAGAAAACATTAATTCTAACATGATTTAAAAATGATCACGGATATAATATAATGATATCAAAATATTCATATAATCGATTTCATCTAATAGGAAAATATTTTGTTTTATTTGGTTTGGTATTCTATTATTCTTGTGATTAGTATTTTTTTTTATCTCATTTAATTCAACTATAAATTGTATAATCTAAATTACAAACATCTTGGTTTTGATAAAATTAATAATTTTATTTATTTTATACCAATCTTGCAGGCATTCCGCATTAGCAAGGAGATGCAAATATCTGATCGCAATTGATAGTAACGATATCATACAATTTCATTGCACGTGGACGGCCATTAGCTGTCACTTGTACTGAAATTGGAAACAGTGGATCCCACCTTCTTTCCTTTGATCAACATCATCAGTACATCATGCGGGCGGGCGTACGTACTCTCAAACATAAAGTCTCGCATTTGGGTCCTGCCTTTTAAGCTAACGCCACGTCAGCATTCCCAACCAATTGATTTAGACGGCCATAAGTTTGGGGGGGGGGGGGGGCAAAATTTATTAAATAAGCTAATTTTCCAAACCAATTAAGGCAGATTGTAATGACATTTTCGGTCAATACGATTTTCGACCCGAATAATTTTGAGGATGCGCGATATATAATTTTATATTATTAAATTTCGTCCTAATTAAATTGGTGTCTTAAGATTTTTTAAGTTTATAATCAAGTGAAAATGACCATATATTTATATAATTGTGGTGCTTTATTAATGGAATCTTTTATTAACGTCATTTGGGGTGGATTTTGGCTTGTTTCTTTATGAGGGAGTAGATCCGATATTATTTTTGTAACTAGTTAATGAAAAAATTAATTAAGATCCTAATTTTAATTATAATTATCCAAATAATATAAGCTTTTTTAATATTATTTTAAATTAACAAATGTGTTATCTAATCTATTCCATTTATACTTTTTTTTTTGTGATGGAGAATAAAATCATTGGTGAAGCATATGTTTGGCTAGACTATAGACACACAAATAAATAAGTGAGTAATGATCATAAAATATAAAATACAAAAACGAAAAGATAAGAAGATGTTAGTAAATGCCTATTATTTTAATAGGTTATGTTAATAATTAATCTTAAATTCTCACTAACAAAAAATTGAATAACAACCCTTAGTGAAATATAGGGGTGGCAATTTGAGTTATGATTCATTTATTCGTTCGATTCGATTCAATTCGCTTTAATACGAAAACGGTTTGAAAAAATAAATTCGTTTAATAAATGGGTCAATTCGAATCAATTCGTTTATTAAACAAATCAAATACGAATTTAAACTCATTGATTCGTTTATTCATTTAGGATTCTTTTATTTATTTAGGATTCGTTTTATTTTTTATTTTACTAGTTATTCTTATTTTTCAATTAAGATTCGAGAAATTATGGCTAATTATCATAGAAAAAGTAATATTTTCGATATTTGGTGAGATATTTTTAATAAATATATTAATTATATATTTCATATGTATATATTTATGAAAAATTAATGTAAATAAATTATGATAAATTATGTTATTGAATAATATCATGACTAAACGAATATTCGTAATACGAATCCTGATATTATGATTCGTTTAATAAATGAATTGAATACGAATCCATCATATTTTGATTCGGTTCGTTTAGGATTTGATACAATTCGATTCGTTGATTCGTTTTGCCACCGCTAGTGAAATATAGTCTAGTTACTCATGTCATGATTGATCATAACATTAAATAAATATAGTTATTAATAATTAGTAAAAAAAAATAAAGGTAATATTAAAAAAATAGGTTATCTTGAAAATTAATATCTTCGTAAAAACGAATTCTTTTTAGAAATCTCAAATATAAAAAATATGAATGTCACGAATTTTCAACAGAAATTTTTTTATCAAAATTTATTGATACCCAATTTTTATTATAAAATCTATCAAAAATGTAAGAAGTAATCTTGACAACCAATATCTTTCAAAAAATCTTTCAATACTATTTGGCATCAAAATTATATTATGCATTGTTTAGTCATAGAAATTTCATATTGGCGTGATTTTATGTCATGCAAATGCAAATTAATATATATTTAAAAAAGAATATTTGGTATAATAATACATCACATTGCCCTAAATATTTAGTATAACAAAGCCTACATTAGTTTTTGTTGATGGTGTTTTCAGGTCTTATGTTATTTAAGGAATACGACAGGGGTAAGAGGATAAATTCTCTTCTTGATCAAGATCATTAAAACCGACCCGACCACTATACAGTGAGAGACCGAGCACTTGATGATTGGTGACCGACCACTTTGGCTCGGATAACCGGGCATTATCAGATCGGCAGAAGCATTCTCAGTTCAAAGGACTATCATAACCGACCTCATGAAGACCGACCAGATAGCGAGACATGCTCAGGAAGATAAGGCATCCTATTTTCTCGGATAAGATGACAAATTATCCTACTTTCATGGGGAGAACTGATGAATCAGTGTCTTAATAGGACAAAAGGAGTAAAGATAATTTTAAATTAAGGAATCCTTGTGGAAGAAAGAAATTGATTCGACTGGAAACCCTTGTAAAAGAAGGAATCTGATTTCTGCACTATTATAAATAGGAGGGTAGAGTATGCTTAAGTGGCATCAGAATCAATATCAAGATCATTGCGATCAGACTTGTAAACACAAAGAAATAGCAGAGAAACATATCTCGGTAATAAAAGTATTTTTCGGTTTGTGTCCGTGGACGTAGGTTGGATCTGATCTACCGAACCACGTTAAATCTCCTTGTTGATTGGCGTATTCATCTTTCTTTTGCTAAGTTTGCTTTTGGTTCCCCCATAACTGAACAAATTCACTATTGAGGGAGGATTGGCCTGAGGGTAATACCCTTATTTCCCTAAGACCAAAATCAGCCGTCAACACTCTTTGATCCCCATTACCTTGATCATTCGGATCCGTGGGAATCATAGCACGGGGATGGACGATACCCCTGTGGCGATTGCTTGCTCCAGTGTTACCGAACATAAGGAGGAATATGCCCTTAATGTCTCGGACACTCTTTGATCCCTATTTTTTTGATCATTTGGATCCAAGAGAAGTGTAGCACGGGAAGGGATTGTGCCCTCGTAGCGTATACTTGCTCCAGCGTTGTAAGGAGGAGCCCTCGAACAGTACACAGGCTCCATGGAGACCTGAAGTATGTAGGATGTGCCCTTACCATTTTAAACGCTCTTTGATCCAAATCCTGGTTCGCCGGGACTCTGAATTGAAAGATTCAGGACTGTGTTTTGGAAACCTCGGGCAGGACGCTGTCTTAAGGAATCTGTGCTGTTGTTTACACTTTAACATTTTGTTTTGGGATAAGTGCTAAGTCGCCCCCGCCTTTTAATTTTATTTTCCAGAGTTTTGTTTTTGTTTTTCGCCGGTCTGGCAAGGGGACGCCCGTGCCAGATTCGGTAGGGCTTCAAAAGGTAGATTCACTTCCATTCTGAATAAGTCTCAAGGATTAATCGGATCGGGGCTGGATTCGTTCCGCCGAGGCCATTTGGTTAATCGGCTCATGGCTGGATTCATTCCGCCGAGGCCACTTGGTTATTCAGCTTGGGACTGGATTTCGTTCCGCCGAGGCCACTTTGATTCTCTCAGCTCGGGGTCGGGTTATGTCCCACCGAGTCCATCCTTTTGGTCTGAGGACGCAACATTCCCCCAGAGCCAAGTAATTCTCTCGGCTCGGGGTCGGGTCATGTCCCACCGGGTCCATCCATTTGGACTGGTACCTAACATTCCCCAAGGGCCAAATGTTTCTCACAGCTCGAGGTCGGGTTACGCCCCACCGAGTCTGTCTAATCAAACGGGGGACGTAACATTCCCCCAAAGTAAAGTATTTCGACTAGCTCGGAATAGATTCTCGTCCACTGAATGATTTCATTTTCAGTTCGTACGGGTCTCAAGTGTTCGTTTGAAAGGAGTCGTGCAGAGCAAATTACGAAAAACAAAAGAAAAGAACATAAACACATAAAATATATTTAAATAAAGTGTGAAATGTTATTACAAGAAAAGTAAAGTTTACACAGGGCCCCGTTCGGGTTACCCCTTGTCAGTTAGCCCGCGCAGGGGCAGGCGGTTCTTCCTCAGCAGGCTCAGATGACGGATGGCTCGGCTCGGCCTCGGGAGGTGGGATAGTAGCTCCTACATCGACAACTTGGGAGGCCCCGAAAGTTACGGCTTCAGGAGCAGGAATAGAAACCTCAGGCCGGACCTCTTCAAGAGCAGGAGCCTTAGATCGGTCCTCTTCAGGAGCCGGGGCGATCGAAATAGGATCAGGGTCCATCACTTCTTCGGAAGAAGGGGGCAGCCATTCTTTAAACTCATCTTCTGAGATTTCCCCCTTGCAGAAGCGGGTGGCCGCGTGAATAGGCCCCATATCAAGGCTGGACAGTACCATCGGAATAATTTCAGCACAATCACCAACCCCTTCTAGACGGATGGAGTCCCTCTCGACCTCCAACTCAAGTTCTCTTCTCCTAAGCTCGGCACGGGCCTGTTCCAATTCCTCGTCTTTGGCCCTCAGCTTAGATTCTACATTGCACACTTCCACCTGCAGGATCTTGTTATCAGCCTGGGCAGCCTCCAAGTCCTTCTTGGCGGCATCATCATTTTTTCTCTCTAAAGAGGCAGCAGCCCGAAGAGCTTTGTTTGTTGTATGAGCCTCAACAGCAGCCAGCTCCAGATTTTTTATGTTCTTATCTTTACGGGCCAGCTCGACCTCCATTTCACTAAACCGGTTCTGGAGCCTCTGTGCTTGGCCACCCTTGGATAAAAGGCTCAGGAGAAGATCTTTGTTCTTGGCCGCCAGATAGGTCGCCTACCTAGAAGAAACAGAAAATCAGAAATCAAACACGAACTCACGGCGGGAATAAGGGAAGAGTAACTACCTTTGCCATATGGGAACAAAACAAGGTAACCACATCCTCGGGAGAGAGATATCTTCGTATCTCGAAATTTTGGCCGGAGGGACCGCCTCGGCCAATTCATTGATTGTCGGCACCAGATGAGAAGTAGCCTCCCGAATGTCCTGACCGATGTATTCTACGCCAAGAATTACGGCGCCTTTTTGTTTTTTAGAGGAACCCTCCGACACTTTTTTCTCTTTCCGACGGGCTGCCTCTTACTCAGGACTTGTTCATCATCCACCTCCCGGACCAGCTCGGCTTCCTCCGCCCCGAATGGACGCTTCATTTTTCTGGTAGGTTTTGATGGGCTGGCAGGACGGGCGGAGACTGTTGGCGATACCCTGGAAGGTGAAGATAAGCGTTGGATAGCCAACGGGGCCGCCTCTTCAGTCACTCCTCTGGCCTCAGCAGTCGCTGGCCGTCTCCGAGAGGGCCCGGCCCCAATCTGGCCGGTTTTCTTTGTCGCGCCAGCCAGTTGATCAAGGTATGTTGGCCTTCTTGACATGCCAACAAAGAAAAAAAAAAAGAGAATGAAGAAAGTGAAAGCAAGAAGAGTGGTCAGTCCAGAATCTGAGCAAGAAAATTCAAATTATCATCATACTAAGCAAACAATGAGACTGGTTAGAAGGTTAGTAAAATCCCACTTATCCGCCCCGGGACCTTCGGAGGAGCAGTCTGAATCGGGCCGACTCAATAAAGGCCTCGTCGTTAACCAATTGCTTCCAATGATCGGCATATAGCCGAGCCCAGCGCACCCGTGCCCGGACCTGGTGGGAGACCTTAGGAGCATCCCTCCAACAAGCTGGGAAGAGTCAAAACAGTTAGAAATCTATCGTAAAGTCAAAAGCAGGAATACTGAGGGTTAGATTCCTAACCTCACGCTCTAAAGATATCCGGGACAGAAACCTCTTCTTCATAAGATCTCAGGACCCGTCCCCAATCTCCGGTGGCCCAGAACCATAAATCCTTGAAGTTTTTGTTGGAGTCGGGGAGTTTGCCGATAATATTTTACGAGTCGGCATAAGCAGAGAGGTAGTACCAACCATGGTGCATTCTTGGGTTGGCCTTCAGTCGATACAACATATTCACTTCTTCAAGACAGGGTTCAATTGGCAAGGGGCGATCTCCACACCTGCCAGCATCCATGCAAAGTAACGTTGAAGTGGTAGCCGAAGACCACACTCAAAGAAAGCCGGAAGAAGGGCCACCGAACCCTCATCAGGTTGGCTAGCACGATCCATTGGCCCAGGGACTTCAATGGCGATATCTATCGGAATGTCATATCATTGCCGGAGCAGTGCGAGGTCCTCTTCAGTTATCTTGGAAGGACGGTCCATGTCCAGAACCGAGGAGTTAAAATCACCGGGCTTTGGGTCATTCTGTGGGATCCTCTGATGGTAGGTATCCCGTTCAATTTCGGAAGGGGTGGGGGTAGTATCAAGCTCTTATATACTTGGAGCCCCCGAGCTCGAGGAGAGCTCTTCAACAGGGGGAGTCGGAGGTTTAACAGGGTTTGCAGAGGAAGACCTGGTGTCAGACATCCCTGACATCCAAGAAATAAAAGAAAGAGGGGGGAAGTCAGTCTATAGCTAATTTCTGAAACTAATCTTGTAAGTTCTAAATGCCCTAACAAATATCTATCAAGCCATAAATCTCTCCCTAGCAGCACAAAACCAAAAACAAAAAGAAGGGGGGGTGAAAAGAAAGAAACAAAAGAGAGCATGATTCGCAACACATGAAAAGCAAAAGCAAAAAGGTCGTTCAGAAGACTTACTTGTTTCTCTTTAGAAGGGTTGCAGATTAGTCGGAGCGGTCTGGTCGTTCTGAGGGTTCACTGGTCACAGCTAAAAAAGAAGAGTTCTCGTGGTTGGGGAGATCGAAGAGTTCGTGAAAGAAGACAACAGTGTTTACCCCATTTTTGTTATAATTTGATCGGTGCATTTGTGGCCGTTGGATCAAACGAGGGCGTCACATGTACGCCACATGTCGTCTTTTAAAAATGATCTTTAAGAATTGGATGGATGGCTGAGATTGGACGTCTTTTTAACTGACCATAACGGTCGGATTGTTTTGCTTTTGGCGGGAGAACGACGGATGGTTGACAAGTGTCGGCTCCTATCAAACCCTACAAGTGATCCGATGGGCATTTAAGAGGATGTGACGGTTACGCATCTCGAGGGATAGTTTACAGAGGGGCAATAAAGGAATTTCATGTTTGTAGGAAGAAAGTCATGCCGAACACCTGGGCCAAACTGACCGGGACGTAAATATGGGCCGACGATATTTCTCCTTCAGCAGATCGGCTGTTAGTTCATCAACCATACCATTCTTATATAGTTCCCGGCACCAACTCGTATAACTCGTTGGAACCGAGAACTTGGGGACAGATGTTGATGGTGTTTTCAGGTCCTATGTTATTTAAGGAATACGACAGGGGTAAGAGGGTAAATTCCATTCTTGGTCAAGATCATTAAAACCGACCCGACCATTATACAGTGAGAGACCGAGCACTTGATGATTGGTGACCGACCACTTTGGCTCGGATAACCGGGCATTATCAGATCGGCAGAAGCATTCTCAGTTCAAATGACTATCATGACCGACCTCATGAAGACCGACCAGATAGCGAGACATGCTCCGGAAGATAAGGCATCCTATTTTCTCGGATAAGATGACAAATTATCCTACTTTCATGGGGAGAACTGATGAATCAGTGTCTTAATAGGACAAAATGAGTAAAGGTAGTTTTAAATTAAGGAATCCTTGTGGAAGAAGGAGATTGATTCGACTGGAAACCCTTGTAAAAGAAGGAATATGATTTCTGCACTATTATAAATAGAAGGGTATAGTATGCTTAAGTGGCATCAGAATCAATATCAAGATCATTGCGATCAGACTTGTAAACACAAAGAAATAACAGAGAAACATATCTCGGTAATAAAAGTATTTTTCGGTTTGTGTCCGTGGACGTAGGTTGGATCTGATCCACCGAACCACGTTAAATCTCCTTGTTGATTGGCGTATTCATCTGTCTTTTGCTAAGTTTGCTTTTGGTTCCCCCATAACCGAACAAATTCACTATTGAGGGAGGATTGGCCTGGGGGTAATATTCCCTTATTGCCCTGAGACCAAAATCAGCCGTCAACAGTTTTCATCACTATCAATATTAATATATAGTCATTAATAAATATAAAATATCATCTTACAAAATATTTCCTCCAAGCTCCTCGCGTAATGTGAGATTTGTCTCATAAATTATAGGTATTCACAGGTCAGATCGGGTCGGATTTTTTCAAATTTTATGAAATCTGATTTGGTCGGGTCACGCGGGTTGATAAACCCAAACCCGAAAATTGAGTATGTCAAACCCGAGCGGGTCGGGTCGGGTCTGCGGAAAAAAAGAATTTTTTTATTTATTAATTATTTTGAGACATAAATACTAACTATTTTATGTCCCGAAATTTATCATACATATAAAATTTCAAGATAAAAATATAATAAACAACTGAAATAATAGTAAAAACTTTAAAAAATAATAATTTTTTTAGAAAATTAATAGAAAACTAATAAAAAAATATTATTTCGTGTCAGGTTGCGTCATCAAACCCGTGAACCGACCCGTAAAAATCGGGTCGGTTCGGGTCAACTCAAAATTGCATAATTTAAGGCAGTTGAATTTGCGCCGGTGGAAACCATAAATTTCATACACAATAGAACGATATGATATATATCTTTTTTTTTAGCTAGTGAATAATACTTAGGATCTCCTAAGTTTTTAATTTTTAATTTATTTATTTTTATTTAAACTTAGGAGATCCTAATTCAAAACTTAAGATCTCCTAAGTTTTTAATTTTTTTTTAAAATTTTTTATTTAAAATTTAGGAGATCCTAAGTCAAAACTTTGGATCTCCTAAAATTTTTTTTTTTAATTATTTTTCGAGAACTTGGTGTGACCTAACTGAAATTATGAAAATATCTCACATTAATGCCTTTCGATTTTATGCCAAAGTCGAGAATCTTCATTCACCTCTTACGGGAAGATAATACCCAATGGATCCTTGTGACATTTTTCTCTGATATGCTATTGATGTCCGATACTGACTACTCTCAACCACATTCATTATTAATATATGACTCTACTGATCTAACACTAACAGATTTAAGATTTTTGTTACCTCGGCTAACCTTTATGTTCAAATTTCTTAATCTGCGAATTAACTCTCTCTCTTCCTCGCACGCTCGAACAAATTTCATCGAAACTTAGGAAATCCGAAGTTTTAACAAATAAAAAAATAAAAAAATAAAAAACATAGAAGATCCAAAGTCTTAACTTAGGATCTCCTAAATTTTAAATAAAAAAAAAAATAAAAAACTTAGGAGATCCTAAGTTTTAAATAAAAAAATTAAAAAAAAATTAAAAACTTAGGGGATCTTAAATTTTGACTTAGGATCTCTTAAGTTTTAATAAAAAATAAAATAAAAATTAAAAACTTGGGAGATCCGAAGTTTTGACTTAGGATCTCCTAAGTTTTAAATACAAAAAAAAATTTAAAAAATTTCGGATATCCGATATATTAACTTAAGATTTCCTAAGTTTTAATTCAAAACAATACAAAAATATTAAAACTTAGGAGATCCGAAATGCTAACTTCGGGTCTCCGAGTTTTAAATAAAAAAAAAAATGAAACTTCGGGGTAGACTTCGAAGAAGTTGGATTCTCTGAAGTCTATTTCGGAGAAGTTGGTTATTTTGGCAAAACGAAAATTTTGTGGCTCATTTTAACAAATGACAATTTTTTTTTTGGCTAGTTTTGCCAATTTCCCTAAAATATATATTAAATATAAATAATAAAATTAATTAAGATCCATTTTCTAATTATAGTTATCCAAACAATATAAGTTTTTTAATATTATTTTAAGGGGAATGATATATTTACTCACACTTTTCTCGAATTTTATCCCAACTCTCTCACTGTAGCTACAGTGAGCAACAATAATTCACTGTAGCTACAGTGAGAGAATTGAGATAAAATTAAGTAAAAATGTGAGTAAGTTTATCATTTTTTATTTTTAAATTAACAAATTTGTGTCTAACCTAGTCTTCTACCATTTTTTTTTGGTGATGGATAACAAAATTGTTAGTGAAGCATATGATTGGCTAGAATAGGGACTATTTTGAATATACTTTTTATAATTAACCTAATATTTATGCTAATGACTTCCCACGAATAAATAAGTGGAGTAATGAACATAAAATATAAAATACAAAAAATGAAAAGATAAAGAGATGCTAGTAGATGTCTATTAAAGGGTTTATAATATAATGAATCTTAAATTCTCACTAATAAAAAATTAAAAATTAGGAGATCCTAAGTTTTAAATAAAAAATTAAAAAAAAATTAAAAACTTATGAGATCTAAATTTGAGTTAGGATCTCTCAAGTTTTAATAAAAAATAAAATTAAAATTAAAATCTTGGGAGATCCGAAGTTTTGACTAAGGATCTCCTAAGTTTTAAATAAAAAAAATTTAAAAGATTTCGGATATCCGAGATATTAACTTAAGATCTCCTAAGTTTTAATTCAAAAGAATACAAAAATATTAAAACTTAGGAGATCCGAAATGCTAACTTCGGATCTCCGAGTTTTAAATAAAAAAAAAACAAAATGAAAATTCGGGGTAGACTTCGAAAAAGTTGGATTCTCTGAAGTCTATTTCGGAGAAGTGGTTATTTTGGCAAAACGCAATATTGTGGCTCATTTTAACAAATGACAATTTTTTTTTTGGCTAGTTTGCCCATTTCCTAAAATATATTTAAATATAAAGAAAAAATTAATTAAGATCCATTTTCTAATTATAGTTATCCCAACAATATAAGTTTTTTAATATTATTTTAAAAGCAATGATATACTTACTCACACTTTTCCGAATTTTATCTCAACTCTCTCACTGTATCTACAGTGAACTACAGTAATTCACTGTAGTTACAGTGAGAGAATTGAGATAAAATTAAATAAAAATGTGAGTAAGTTTATCATTTTTGTTATTTTAAATTAACAAATTTGTTGTCTAACCTAGTCTTATACCTTTTTTTTTTTTGGTGATAGGATAACAAAATTGTTAGTGAAGCATATGATTGGCTAGAATATGGACTTTTTTATAATTAACCTTAATATAATTTATGCTAATTGACTTCCCACGAATAAATAAGTGAGTAATGAACATAAAATATAAAATACAAAAAATGAAAAGATAAAGAGATGCTAGTAGATGTCTATTAAAGGGTTATAATAATAATGAATCTTAAATTCTCACTAATAAAAATTTGAATAACAACCCCTTAGTGAAATGTAGTATAGTTACTCATGTCATGATTCACAGGTAATAACATTAATTAAATAATTATCAGTAATTAGTAAAAAAGAAAAAGAAAAAATGAAGGTACTACTAGAAAAATAACTTATCTAGATAGTTAATGTCTTTCATAAAAAACGATTTCTTCATAGAAATCTTAAGTATAAAGAATACGGGTGTCACCAATTCTTAATAGAAATTTTTTTTTATCAAGAATTATTGACACCCATTTTTTATTATAAAATCTATGAAGAATGTCTATCAATAAGTACTCTTGACAACCAATATCTTTCAAAAAGCTGTGAATACTTTTTGGCATCAAAATTATATTATGCATTGTTTAGTCATAGAAATTTAATGTTGGCGGTAAATATTGGAAGCGAATTTGATGACGGAAAGTTTTGGCGTGAATTTTATGTGATGTAAATGATGGGGTTATTTGTTGCGGAAGTGTAGTTCAGACGAAATCATAAATTAATTTTTTTTTAAATTTATTGAATAAATTATCCGATATCTAAAATTTATTCATATTTCATCTAAACATAATATTTAATATCAAATAATGACTTAATTAATAATGAAAACATTACGAACTTTTACGGAAACGATTTTCCGTAAAATAACATAAATGCATTTTTAGTCGAACCGATGATAAAAAGGCTTTACACATGACAAATATAAAAATGCTTGATAAAAAGGCTTTACACGACGTCAAAAACTTGACACGCTCACAAAGTGATTCTTTACTCTAAGTATAAGAGTGTCGAAGTAATAAAATAACCTGGTAAATCCGATGTTGATCCACATGGAATAGATTTAGTAAAATAAAATAATAATTTGAATAAAAATAAAAAGGCTTGATTTGTTTGAAGTGATTGGAGAATTTTTTAATTGAACTGCAATAATAAAATAAAATACTAGGGTTAGGGGATTCACTTTTAATATTTCAAATTTATAAATCTCACTTTTTATAATATATAAATTGTCATTATTACCCAATTAATTTATTTCAGGAATTAATTATGCCAAAACATATAAAATCAGCCATGAAGATGTTGATAACTTTTGTCTATAACAAGTGCAATTAGGTACTCAATTATGCCAAATAAATAAAACCAGCCATATAGGCGGTAACAAAGTTTGTCAATAATTAATCCAGAATGAAATTAAATATTAATCATTAGATTTCAATTTATATATTACAATATAAGTGAAATTAATCTAAATTTAAAAGCTTCACACTTTACATGAGCAAAAAGAAATTAGATATTCATAATTTTAAATAAAAATACACATAATTTTATTACTGAAATAAAAAGAAATTACAAGAAAAATTTAAAGAAATAAAACAAATAAAAACTAGATCCCTTCATAAAATTTCAAAGAATATATTTACCTTAATATATATTAAATAAAATTCATGCTTTACACATGTAAAGTTAAATAACAAAAAGTCAACATTACTTTAATAAAGACAAAAGTTATTTACTTTACATATAATGTAAATATTAAGAATCGTTCTTTGTATTTATATGATAGTAATAATATTCAAATCTTTTGTTGTCCAAACGAGCATGATCATTACATATTGCGTACCTCACAAGATATCTTTAATACTGGAATTAATAAACGTAAACAATATGATATAAATAATACTGAACTGTGGCACATGAGGTTGGGTCATATAGGCGTGAAACGCCTAACCCAGTTGGTTAAGAATGGTTTGATACATGATCTCACCATTGAACCTTATCCAACTTGCGAATCTTGTATTCAGGGTAAAATGACCAAAGCCTCATTTTCAGGTGTTGGACATCGAGCCACTAACTTATTGGAACTCATACATTCTGATGTATGTGGTCCCATGAGTCAGATTGCACACAGTGGGTTTTCTTACTTCGTTTACCTTTACCGATGATTAGGGGTGAGCAAAACCGGTTCCGGTTCCGCATGGAACCGGAACCTACCCAGAAAAATTCGGTTCCGCACTAATTGGAACCGGAACCTACCCAATTAAACAGGGTACCCTATTATTCGGTTCCAATTCGGTTCCGGTCCGGTTCTGAATTACCCTATTTTAAAATATTTTAATAAAAATTACATTCCAATACGAGTCCGTAGGAAAAAACGAGGATCAAATCGGAGTGCGGAAGCTCAAGAACGAAGAAAATGAAGCTTTAGACTTTTAAAAACAGAGGCCATCAGTAGTCCCAGTTTAAACAGAGGCCATCAGTAGTCCCAGTTTAACACCCAGTTGAATGTAATCAGAACAAGTAAATAAAAAATGTTATAATCCAATAAAAGTATTGGCCAATTGGAAATAGCCATTAATAACAAGTAATAAAAATGTTTTAAACATCTATAAATTTCACATTGTTAAGACTAGATTTACTCTCAGAAATACAATTTTCGACCTAATTTAGGTTCTAAATTTCAACAGAAATTATCCGGTACGTTATTAAAACCGGTTCCATGGTCCGGTTCCGGTTCCGATCATTTTGGAACCGGAACCTACCCGGATAAAATCGGTTCCTTCATTTTTGGAACCGGAACCTACCCGATTATAACTGGTTCCGGTTCCAAACCCGGAAAATCGGTCCGGTTCCAACAGGTTCCGGGTAGACCCGGAACCGTTGCTCACCCCTACCGATGATCTATCACGGTACGATTATGTTTATCTGATAAAACATAAATCGGAAACCTTTGAAAAGTTCAAAGAATTCCGAAATGAAGTAGAAAAACAAAATGGTCAATATATTAAATGCCTTCAATCTGATCGAGGCGGTGAATATATGAGTGGGGAGTTCACTGATTATTTAAAGGAGAATGAGATTCTCGCTCAATATACTCATTCAGGCACTCTGCAACACAATGAAGTGTCAGAGAGGAGAAATCAGACTTTATTGGATATGGTCCGATCGATGTTGAGTTATACAGATTTACCCTATTACTTATGGGGTTATGCTCTTTTAACTGCCGCACATTTTTTGAACAAGATTCCTTCTAAAGCTGTTCCTATGACTCTGTATGAGATATGGACCGGTAGGAAACCGAATCTTAGTTATATTAAGATTTGGGGGTGTCCTGCATACGTTAGGATGGCTCAGCAAAATAAGCTTTTGCCTCGAGGGCAGAAGTTTAGGTTTGTTGGATATCCTTCAAATACGAAAGGATATTTGTTCTATGATATCGAACATTGAAATGTGTTCGTAGCTCGTTTCGTAAAATTTCTAGAAATGTAAGTTTTTTCTGAAGGTGGTGATCATAGACACGTTGAACTTGATGAAGTATAACCTGGAACCAACGAACCAACGGAGGAACATGTAGTTCAAGAAGATGAAGAACCTTCAACACACACACTCCGTAGGTCACAAAGAGTATCTAGACGTTATGAACACTTATATTTGATACAAGAAAAAAGTCTTGATGTTCTATGAGTTGAAGAGACTGGCCCTTTTACCTATAGAGAATCGATGTTGGACATTGGCTCCGTGAAGTGGCAAGACGCCATGAAATCCGAGATGGACTCAATATGTGAGAATCAAGTTTGGAACTTGGTTCCGCTTCCCGAAGGAATTGTTCCTATCGATTGTAAATGGATTTACAAGAGAAAGCATGGGGTCGATGGAAATGTTGAAACCTTTAAGGCCCGGCTGGTAGCTAAAGGTTACTCGCAGTGACCTGGTGTCGACTACGATGAAACTTTTTTGCCATTTGCAATGCTAAAGTCTATAAGGATTTTGTTGTCGATTGCTACTTATCATGATTACGAGATTTGGCAAATATATGTCAAAACGACTTTTCTAAATGGATTTCTTGATGAAAAAATCTATATGGAACAGCCGGAGGGTTTTGCATCCAGCGAGAACTCGGGCATGGTATGCAAGCTGAAGAAGTCCATTTATGGACTTAAACAAGTTTCACGAAGTTGGAATCTTCGATTCAACGAGATAATCAAATTTTTTAGTTTTCTCAAGAATTCGGCAGAATCATGTATGTATAAGAAGGCCAGTGAGAGTATGGTGATATTTTTTAATTCTCTATGTTGACGACATCCTTATCATTGGGAATAATATTGGGATGATACAAGACGTCAAAGCTTACCTCTGTAAGAATTTCTCCATGAAGGACATGGGTGAAGCTTCTTATGTCTTAGGCATAAAACTCTATAGAGATATAGAAAGAAAGCTTATTGGGTTATCCCAATTAACGTACATAGATAAGATCTTAGAACAATATAATTTTGGTAATTGTAAGACAGTAAACATACCGTTCAGACATGGCTTACATCTTTCGAAGAAGATGGTCCGCAAACAGAAGATGAGAAGATTATAATGTCTAATCAACCTTATGCTTCGTGTTTGGGCAGCATCATGTATGTCATGTTATGTACTAGGCCTGATATCAGCTTCACAGTTAGTATGACGAGCAGATATCAGTCCAATCCATAAAATGACCATTGGATGGCCATTAAACATATCCTCAAGTATCTTAAAGGTACTAATGATAAGTTTATTATCTATGGAGGAAACGAACTGGGTATACGGATTCTGATTTCCAATCGGATCCTAATGATAGAAAGTATACATTAGGATTCATGTTTATCTTTAACGGAGGTACAGTTTGTTGGAAGAGTTCCAAACAGGGGTCGACAGCTGATTCCACCACAGAGACGGAATATATTGCAGCTTCTAAAGCTGCAAATGAAGCTGTATGGGTTAGGAACTTTATCACAGAATTGAGAGTAGTCCCAAGTATCGAGAATCCGATTCTGTTATACTGTGATAATACTGGAGCCATTGCACAAGCAAAAGAACCAAGGGCGCATAAGAAGTTGAAGCATGTGGAACGAAAGTACCACATCATTCGAGAGATTGTGTCGCGAGAGGACATTTTCGTGTGCAAGGTACCAAGTGAAGACAATGTAGTAGACCCGCTTACCAAGGCTATACCTCTGAAGTTATTTGATAAACATTTGGATTCGATGGGTATTTGATACAATCGATATTGGCACTAGAGCAAGTGAGATATTTTATTAGGGTTGGTACTCTGAGCGCCAATTTTATTATGTATTTCCTTATAAATACTAATGTAACATTTTATTATAAATAAAATGAACAGTTTCTTTTATATAACATCTTCTTTAATATGGTAAAGACGTAACCGACCTTACAATGATTAGTTATGATACTGTTGCAAAAGCGCCGCAACTGACATTGAGTTGTATCATGACATTGTCATTCTTAGACAGTTTCCGGTCAAAGTTTACACTACTTGGTCAGTAAAGTAAACCCATTGAGACTGGTACATGTCGTATATTAGAATCTTGGATTCCGATGGTTTCTCAATGAACCATGAGTCTTGGGGACTCGTATAGACATGTAGGTGTTTATAGCGGATAGACACTGAATGACTCACCGAAGATTCTTAATGGATGCTACACCAATGTCAATAAGAATATTCTCGGGTTGAGTGAATATATTGATTCTTTGACTTGAGATATCACTGTGGATATATGAGTTATCCTCCACACTTAGATGACAGTCACGTCACAAATATATTTAGATCAGACCTCCGTCTGTTCGTTGGGTGTGGACTGATGCTCGAGATATCATGTGTGTATCAAGAAAGGATCTGTCAGTTCTGTGTATAGAGTATATGTATTCAATATGGAATTAGCAATATGTTAAATCCATGGGCTCGTGGTACACTGTAGAAATCAGTTCTAAGTGTTATTAATGGATTGCTAATAGAAACGTCGAAGTGATTATATCTATAGAGAATTGAAGTTTGTATTTATATCTCTGAAATAATCCGGATACCTGTGACAGATGGATTATACGTATGATATGACCTCGACCCGTATGGTTCAAAGAGTTTATCTGTGTTCGTCATAATTTACGGGTGTGTGAATTATGGACACGAAATTTGATTTCGTGACGGATGTGCCTAAACCTAGAGAGTTTCACTAATGAGATATACTCGTAGAGCACTAGGGAAACTTTTATGAATAATACTGATTATTTATAACTCGTTTAACGATTAAATGAAAAATTCATGCAATCGGGACCTAATCGTCATTTTCGAATTAATGTGTATTTGTATTTAATATTTGATATTATTAAATACACATTAATCAAATATCAAATTGTGATATTTGACATTTATCATTAATATATATATATTTGAGATATTTAATGTAAATATAATACATATATTTAAGATATTTATATTTATTATTTAAATATTTAGTTGTTAAATAATTAAATTAATTAATATAACAAATATCTCAAATAATGATTTTTGCTATTTAATGGCTTAATTCCATTGGTCCATTTGTTAGTTTACTTTATTAAAGATAAGTGTTAATTTTATTAAAGCAAAATGTGTGCCAATGGAAATCAAACAAAAATTGAAATAATTGTTATTTAATTTTGTTGTGAAATTCGGCCAAGGTGATTTTGATTTAACAAAATTATTTTGTTATCATTTTAACACTTACACAAGTTATCAAATTATTTTACAAAGTGAGTTGAGAGAAAAGGTGGAAGAAAGAAAGGAAACAAAGGCAAAAACTTTGAAATTTTGCAAGTTTTTATACTTTCTTCTACATGAAAATTGTTTCTATTAATCTCAACTTCAATTTGTGTTGCTAAGTTGATGTCTCTACTCTTTGAGTTTGTAGTTAAATGTGTTTGAAGCTTGTTGGAGGTGTTTAGCATGTATGTTTAATTTATAAGCTTATTAGGAGTAATTAATCTTATAAGATTAATTAGCAATTGAAGTTGTCATTCTAGAGTTGCTTAGCCATTCATAATTAACCTAGAATTATTCTTGAATTGTTTCATGATGGTGAATCTTGTTTGGTGAATTATTGGATTGATTAAAGTATTGAATTTTATCAATTTAGTGTAAATTGTGCAATTGGTGTAATTTGTGAAATTATGGTTCTAAACCTAATCCAATTTTGGGGCTTTTCATATATGTGATGTAATTTGATATATATATATATATGATGTATATTAAATTTGGGAATGATTGAATTTGATCTTGATGTGTTTTGAACCAAAAAGGTCCAAATTGCAAATCCTGAAATTTTCAGGGACTGTTCGGCAATTACTAAAAAATTCTGGATTTGTGTTACAATTTGTATTTTCATGTATTAGACATGTATAAATCATTTTGGGATTGATTTGGAATCAATTAAATATGTATTTGACTATTTAAGGACCAAAATGAATAATTTGTAAAAACTTGGGGCTAATCGGTAATTATAGGAAATATGATTTCTTGGGTTAGAATTTCAGATTTTAAGTATTGGTTAATTAAATAAATAAGTTTATTTAATTGTTCCAAGAAAAATTTTGAAATCGGAAAAATCTGTTTTCCGCGTTCCGCTGCGATAACCCTGTAATTCCGTATAAAACCCCCCAACACTTAGAACATCAACCCTAACAGCAAATGCATATTAATATATATTTAAAAAAGAATATTTGGTATAATAATAAATTACATTGTCCTAAATATTTAGTATAACAAAACCTACATTAGTTTCCATGATTATCAATCTATAGCCATTAATAAATACAAAATATCATCTTACAAAACATTTCCTCCAAGCTCCCTTAGTATTAGAAAACTATTAACAAATTAAAATAACAAACATATTCTCCAAAACATCAAAGTCAGTAAGTTCATATTAAATAAGGTTTGAAACTGTTAGTAGAGAAAATTAAGCATTTTTAGGAGGTTTATTATTTGCCAAATTAAGCATTTTTAGGGGTTTAATAGGTCATTTTAAAAATTCAAGGGGCCATTAGACTTTTCTACATAAGTACAAGGTATTATTTTTTTTAAAATGTTTTAGGCCATGATATTCGACTTTTAATATATACCCTTAGATTATATAAAAACATTCAAATTTTAAATTAGAATTAAAGGAACTTCACCGACACTTAAATTTTGATATCCAATTGATACCTTATAATTGTGATTGATTAAACAAAAGTGAATGTATATTAAATGTATTTGGATTTTGTGCTGAGTTTAATCATGTTAAATTTTTATATAATTTTTTAATACGTGTGTACTAATAGTAATAAATGGTCAAGATTTAACTATAGATAAATTTTTATTTAATATATATAAATCATAATTGATAAAAATTAAATACAAAATTTAATTTAACACCGCGTAATCCATATTAAATTACAAGTAAATCCTTAAAAGGGAAATTATCATCTGTCAACTCTCAAATTGTCTTATATTCGAAAAAAATATTCAGTTTTGAGAAAATGACATATGTACGTCCAAAATTTTTAAAAAAGAAACAATTACCACTCAAAGTTCTTAGAAAACTATGTGTTTTTCTTCCGAATATCCGCTAAATTTCGGAGTGAATAGATGATAAAACGTCTTAAATTTTGGGTGATAATTAACCAATTTTACTATATTTTTAGTGAATAGATAATATTTTTTAAAAGTTAAATATTTTTTAAATATTAAATAATTTTTGGATGGATAGATATTAATTTCCTCCTTGAAATCACAATTTGAACGTGTGGGTCACGAGGCACCACGTGGTACTCTCCGGTGGCCCCGGGCCGAGCATTCAAGGAAACTCACTCATTCAATAACCAGCCTTTGCGAGCTTTACGAGGTGGCCCCCGACCATTATAAAAGCCCTTTTTATTTTATTTTATTTTGTGAAATAATTAATATTGGCATAATTTTTAATTGAGTATTTAATAATTTATTGAACTAATTGCATACATGTGTGGGCTTTTATGTTCTTGGAAGTTTGTGAGTAAAATAATAGTGAATGTGTTTACTCAAGAAGATAACGTAACGAGTAGGACTCACGTGCTTGTGTTTTAATTAGTTCACTAATTAATTAATTTAATTCCAATTAATATATGTTTGGTATGATTTTTAGTAAAAATAAAAGATTTTTTTTAAATACTAATTGTTAGGACTTCTATCAGATCTGAATTCAGGGTTTCCCATGGGAAATCTGTGTCAAGCTTGATTCTCACGAAGACAAGCACATGTCACACAAGGAATATGTCTGAAATATCAGCTCATTGAGGACACGAATCCTCTAAACAAGGAATCAGACAATTAATTAATTATTTTCAGTTTTTTAAGCCGGCCAATTGCCCAAAATAGGGAAGTTTTAAGATTTTAGGGAGTGAGTCAGTTAGTGAAAATCATGATTATAATGTAACTATTGTTAGTTTATTTTCCTTGTAACCAGGTATTATAAATAATACGAGAGTCCCTACAGCAAATGATCGACCTTTTGATATTTAAGCAATAATAGATCATTTTTTACCCGATTCTATATTCTTCATTTAATTATTTTTTTCTTGAGTTTGCTACACAAACATCTCTATTAGTAAAAGTTCAAAATTTGGACCTTTGAGGTGGAGATTGGAAAGCTTTTTTTTTATTATTTTTTATTTTTTTTAAATAAAATAAAATTATCTAAAACACCATTACTTTATTTGACAAATTATTTCATTTATTTCATAACGCAACTTAAAAAAATTGTATATTAATATAATCTTATAATTTTTAATAAAAGTTCTCATTGATAATCAAACATATGATTTTTTCCCAAGTCAAAAATTCTACTTTTAAAAGCTCTATTAGTAGAAACTTTGTTTGAAAAACTTTTATTTTAAAAATCGATATCAAATAGAGCCTTAGTCGTTCTATTTTTATTTTTAATGGTATTTTTTTTTTAAAAAAAAACAATTAAGAAATGTTTAACTTTATTCTTATTTTGATTGTCACAAATTAGAAATTTAAGCCCATCGAACAATATATGGTTCAACCGAATATTATACACAACCGAATATTACACACACATATATATAAAAGTTAAACATTTTTAGGTCTCCTTATCATGCCACGTGGCGACTCACTATTAAATTTTATTAAATAAGAAACTTATTACAATGATAATACATTAAATTGTAAACACAATATATATATATATATAATATATATATATATATATATATATATATATATATTATATATATATATATATATATATATATAAGTTAAATATTTTTAAGCCTCCATATCGCCCATGTGGCGGATCACTATTAAATTCTTTTAAATAAGAAACCTATTACAATAAGGAATACATTAAATTATAAAATTAAATTATCTCTAAAGTTGGTTTTATTATTAAAAATTAAAATTAGAAACCTATAATAAAATAAAAACATAATCTCCTATCAAAAGAAGAAACCTATTAATTTAATAAGTGTCACTTAATCTCTATATTTTTTTTTTTTTTAAATTATAAAATAAAAATATCTCTAAAATTATTATTTTTAAAACATAACCTCTTACAAAAATAAGAAACCTATTAATTTAATATGTGTCACTTAATCTCTACAATAATTTTTTATTTTTAAATTATAAAATTAAAATATCTCTAAAATTAATTTTTATTTTAAAATTTTAAAATTAAAATGATAAATTATTAAAATAAGAAATTTATTACGATATAAAAATAGAATTACCTATTTATTATTAAAATATCTTTATAATTTTTATTATTAAATTATATAATTAAAATAAGAAACATATTATAATATAAAAATATAATCTGTAATTAAAATAAGAAATTTATTATTTTAATTGATAAATTAATAATAAATGTTAAACCTATTATAAAATAAAAACAAAATCTCTTATTAAAATAAGAAACCTATTAATTTAATAAGTGATACATAATCTCCGCAATAATTTTTTATTATTAAATTATAAATTTAAAATATCTCCAAAAATAATATTTTATATTAAAATTATAAAATTATAAGAATAATAATTAAAATAAGAACCTTATTACAATATAAAAATAAAATCCCCTATGTATTATTAAATTATAAATTAAAATATTTCTATAATTTTTTATTAAATTGTAAAATTAAAATAAGAAACCTATTACAAAATAAAAACATAATGTAACACCCCATAAATTTTAGCATAACTATTAGTGTCATATAAGTTACTCATGTTATGTTTCATGTAATGTAGGTCTCTTAATGTAGATCGACTCGTACAAACCGAGTTTATTCACCCTATATAGACTTAGAAGATTTCAATATTTTCGCATTAGTGTCGTATTCGATTGGCGTTCGAACGTGTTTAACATTTGTGTATCTGGCCTGTTCGTTAACACGTTCGAACGAAACCGTCCAGAGTATTTTTGTTCGTGGTGCGTGCGTGAGTAGTTCGAATGTGGGCAGACACAATGCTCGCGTGCGTGTGGCGTTTGATGGGACGTTCGAACGTGCCTGTGATTTAGATAAAAAGCTATAGATTTCGACCCACTATAAATAGGCCATTTTAGATTTTTTATTCATTTTATTTATTCTCTCTCACTCATGGTCATTTTCCTTCGAAAAGTCCAATGCTAGATCTTCAAATCAACCTTGAATCTCGAAGATTCTCATGCATTCCAAGATCTATGAAGCTCAAGTAACTCTCTAAGCTTTTGTTCAGCTTTTGTTTTGCATTTGGATGAAACCCACTATTTAATCTAAGGTTGTTTTGTATATTTTAGATGATTAATGAGTTAAGTATGCTTAGTTAAGTAAGTATTGTCATGATATGTGTATGAAACGTATGAGTGTTCATAGATTCGGGTCAACCCATGACCCGATCAGACTCGATCGGGTTTATGACCGGTGCGAAATCACACGCGTATAACGCAAGCGCACGTATCATTCAAGTAGTATAAAAAGTATCAATCCCACGAGGACTTAAAACCTATGCTATTAATTTTATGAGGTCAAATGATTACTAGTATCTAACAGATTGATTGACTGAGTGGTGACTTTAAACTTAAAAACAAGTAATTAAAATTACGCGAAAGTAAATTAAATAATTTTCAATATTAAAAAACTATTCAGGGTTGTGATTTCTTCCAATATCTAATTAAAGATGAAGTGTGTTGGGGCAGTTGTGGAACCCATAGGGTCAGATCGGTGCCCCGGATAGCGGAAATGGGTCTAACCCATGGATATAAAGTATGAGTGTAATTTTAAATCATTTGATTAAATACTATATTTCATTACGAGTTTATAGGAAAAAATCGGGATTAAATTGGAGTCCGGAAGCTCCCGAACGAAGCAAAACAAAATCAGCGCGCGAAGGGCGCCATGCGCGTGCGCCACATGCGCTACAGTACGCGCGCTCTGTGCGCGTGAACAGTGCGTGCTACTGTGTCCGCGGCACTATAGCGTGCAGCCCCTTTATTATTATTTTTTTTGTTTGCTAAGTAGCAGCTCTCATTCCAGAGAGCTGCAATAAGAGGGTTTATAACCCAATAAATTTCCGGTCTTCCTTAAACACTTTAAATTAATTTTTAATTTCAAAACCAACATAAACACATGTTATAGAATAAAAATCCAGTTTTTCAAAATATCAAATATTTTTCAAAAAACATAAATTTATTCTAAATACGCATTTGCGTAAATTTTGAATCCAGACACAAACTATTTTAGAATCCCAATTAGAAATGTCTCATGAACAATTCTAGTCCACCTAAAGGTGTTCAAGTGAATCTAGAATGGTAGCTATAGCTCTAAGCTTTAATTTAGAGTTCCAAACTCTTATTAATTATTCCATGTCCAACATGAATATTTTGACCTAATTACAAGCATGTTGTGTTTATACTTCTAAAGTATCCTAACACAATTGATTAGCCTTATTCAACATTAAGCTATGTGATCATGCATCTAATACACAAATAAACATAGCTTTGGAGAGGATCAAACATTACCTAGTAAGCTTGATGTAAGATCCATCTACTTCTCCTTTGTTGAAATTGTTGGAGAACCTCCAAGGTGTGCAAGCTTGACTCCAAGATCCAATCTTGTTTTCAATGCTTCCAAGCTTCACTTCAAGATCCAATCTTGATTTCTCCTAGATGAAATGTTGTAGAGACCTCACAAGCTTCTCTAAACACTTCTCTAACTTAGGCTAATCTCTCAAGAATTTGCTTATGCTTGTTTTTGAACTTGTAATTAAAACATTCCTAAAGCTTGCTATTTATAGCAAAACTTAGGAAATTTTTAATTAATAAAAATTGTAATAAACTTTTAAGTGGGTTTAATCTAATTTGTCCAAATATGTATAATTAGGTGTGACTAATCTCCATTTTCTCCCACTTTAATTTAATACAATTAAATCAAGCCAAGATTAGGAAATGGATTAGTTAAATGTTTGCCACCTTGATTTAATCCATTAAATCAAGCCAAAACCACATATTATTACATACTTACAATTACCATAATATCCTCAAATGGTAGAGATAATTATGATTTTACAATTAAGCCCTTGTGTAATTATTGAATTAATCCAATTAGGTCAAAGTAAATAATCAATGTTATCCAATAACACTTGATTATCTTAGTTGATAATTATAATATCGAATATTATATTTTATCAAAAATAATCGGCTACCCAAGTGCTCAACGAGTACACTTCATATTGGGACTCTCTAAGTTTAGACACATTCGTCATATAAGCCTAGCTAATATGTACGCAATTCGGACACCTCCGAATTCGCGAAGAACACGAACGACCTTTCTGAACTATACAAGTCGAGGTCATCACATATGTTTAACAATCCCTCTGTTGTAGGCTATCCGAGTTGTGCTTAGGAAACATAGAATATACCGTCAAGTTTCCAAGATGCACATCTCATGTCGACATGTCCACGATTCTTTATAACTGATGCGATCCACCCTAGGTGATCGACTTTGGCCAAAGATTTAAGAATCGTGACTTTACTAACATGGATACCTAAACCCCTTATGGTACACATATGGGCCGACGGATCATATCTTGCTTCGCATTTGATTACTGAGTGCATCGGTCCATACCCAACGAACATCTAGAGGCCAGACCATGAAAGGTTTCTGACATACATGGCATCTAAGTGTGGAGGATCTCACACAAAATCAATGCTATCCTATAGTCAAATGATTACATATGCTACTCGACTCGAGGAGATTCCTATTGACGATGGTGTGTACTTCCAACTATTAGGAATCACCAATGAGTCATTCAGTATTCGCTCCAATGAATACCCACATGTCTATACGAGTTTCCAAAACTCATGGTACATCGCGTTAAACCATTGGAACTCCAATTCCAATATACGACATGTGCAAGTCTTCTAGGTTATAGGAATTCGACCGTATTCCAAAACCAACGACTAAGAATATTTACTTTAAGAATAGTTTACACCTAGTGTCAAAACTATTCTAAGGTCGATGTCATTCTTAGCATAACGATACATCAATTTAATACGCGTAATGACAATACCATTAATAGGGTATGAATGAAAAAATGTAGTTATTTTATTAATAATAATAAAATGTACAATTCGGATTGGCACTCCAAGCACCAACTCCATCAAATTGGTTATTTCATGTTTGTGTAATATATCGATTTACTAACTTGGAACACGAAATTATGCAAAAGCCTCTGTCGATGGTCAGATGCAAATACCCAGTATAACTCAATTGAACCATATGTCTATGTCAACAAAATTACCTGAATTCATTAAGATTAAGTTCCAATTATGGCTACCCCCGCCCAACAGGTATATGTCTATCCTGTAAGGAAATCCATTAAAGGGTTATTTATCCTCAAAGAAGATCGTGAGCTATTAAGTCTAAGGCTGAAAACTAAAATTCCTTTGTCAAGTTTATTTTAGATTTACCAGATCAATCTTATTAGTGGCCAGTTAACAAGACGCATTAAGCTTAAGACTTAATAAGTAAACCTTTAAATTACCCAAACTATAAAATAACCCATTATAAACCGGTGATATTGGAATTTATCACAACCCCAGATAATAGGCTTAGCTACGACACATAACTAATAAAAGCTTAAAAGTAAAATAAAAGACATAAAATAAAATGCCGAAGAGTAAAATGCTAGAAAATAAATAAAGAAAATTACAATAAAAGAAAATGCTAGGGTTAGAGGATCCACTTTTATCACTACTATTTTAGATATTACCAACCAACCATATAGACAGTAACCTGATTAAGTCAAATTAAGTCCGACCGACCATAAAAGGCGATATCATTATTTGTCCATAAACCAGCCATATAGGCGGTAATTACCAACCGACCAACCAGGGGATATCCATGCTTAGTCATGTAAAAACCAGTTTATAATTAATTACCAACCGACCAATATAGCAGTATCTTTGTTAAGTCAATTTTTAAATAGTTAATGTATTATAATTAAGAGGATTATTCTATATAGCAGTAATAAAAGTTTTACCTTTCACCCTAGCAGAGGGAAGTTACCTCCTCATTGCTGAATAGTAAAAAACTGAAAAAGTAAAGAAAGTAGATTACTATTACAAAAAGTAACTAAAATTAATTACAAAACTGAAAATAAAACAAACTAGATACAAACTCCTTATTTACATCAGAGAATTCAGCGAGGAAGATACATCTGAAACTGAAATTTCGAGTTGAATTTATAGGCGTCGATAGGCCCTGCGCGTCGCGACGCGGGATCCTTGCCCGTCGCGACACGCCGCATTTTCCGGCACCAAATACGGTGTTTTTCCGCAGCCAAATACGACGCATTTTCCAAGGCGGCTGGGAGTTGAATGATTGTGATGACATGACAACACGTGGCGATGTGGACTGTCGGCCTCATATGAAGTTGACACGTGGCAGGCGCACATTAGCATCCGGCGCATGTTAGCAGACTTATCAGATTTTGACACGTGGCACAGCGCATTTTAGCATGAGTCGGCGCACGTTAGGAGTCGCGACGCGGAAAATGACATTTTTGCCATTTGTTGTTTTTTTTTTCACTATTTTGGCCCCAAATCACCTCCAGAATGTCCTGAAACTTTATTTATCTACAAAATAACACAAAACACATTAAAATATTCACAAAATTCAAGAATATATACAAAATATTAGGTCAAATGAGTGGGAAATAGTGATACATTTACCACTCATCAGTTTACAAAGTTAAAAAATTAATTTCAGGTCAGACCTGACCAGACACACAAAATCGGATTGGGGCGCGGGTTCAATGCAAAAAATCGAATTTGACCATACTCGACCCGCAATTAATGATTTTTCCCTTTTTCCCTCTAATTTATTTTTCATAATTTGATTTAACTATAATTCCTATAAAAATTGTATCATAAAATATATATTATATATTTTTCCGACCCGACCCGTAATGTTTTGACCAGACCTGCAATGACCCGACTCGTGCGGGTTATAATTTAAAATTTCAGGTTTCGGGTCCTCCGACTCGTATAAACCGACCTGATCGGGTTTAAGAAAATTTTAAAAACCCCAACCTGACCCGTGAACACCCCTAATGAAATGAGTTGAAACCCCTTTGTATGTTTGAAGTAATGAAACCCTAAGTTCATGGGATTTTGAAGTGTTATTAGATCCATGATCTGGGAGTCCAGAATAATATTTATGTAAGTGTTTACTAGCATGAAACAAGCACGAGTTAGTGTACACACCGGTAATTCCGGCGACTACTATGTTATAGATGGCATAGTACATGATATAAATCATGCTCAAGCGTGTGTGTGCTTGTGAATTACTTTTCGAACATTCGATAAATTCTTTGCAGTTCCGATACCGAATTTATTTTATGTTCTATTCCAGACAATCCTTAGTATTTTAGCCATAAACTTTTCATACGATCTTAGATTTTTATGAATTTTATATATTTGGAAATCTAAGACCGAGACCTAAAAATTCTGCGTTGGACGGTTTTCAAATTCGAATCAGAAATAGGTTCAAAATCGTGATTTCCTTGGATGCTACAGTGAATTTCGAGTAAAGTCTAGAATTGGGTGATGTGGCATAATCTTAGCCACTCATTTCATTTAAAAAAAAATCATTATTTTTCTTATAAATATGGGACTATTCACTCATTCCTTTTCTAAGCCAAAAATGTGATGAGCAAAAACAAAAATGGTGGAGCTTCTCTATCACTCCATTATTTCTTGTTAAAAAGGCTTCCACTTTTCATGCCAAAGTGGTATATTCAAGCTTCATTCCAAGTATGGTAAGCCTCCTTTTTATTTTTATCTTCTTATTTCTCAGTTTTGGGTAAAGAAAATAAAGCCCCAAATTCGCACCTTGCATATCCTAGAGTTGGATTTTTTTATTTGGCCTTGACAATGTTGCTAGCAAGCATTTTGGAGGGTATCATGATAATATTAGCATGGAATGAAGCCTTTATGTGTATGAATGTGTTGGGGGGTTATACTTTGTGTTTAAATGATACTAGCTAATGTTTTTGTGTTTGATTGATGATATGAAATGAGTTTATGTTAAGTTGAGTTGAAGTTTGGATGATAATGTTGGGGATTGCTTTAGGCATTGTCATTGAAGAGTTAGTGCTTTGCCCTGAAATCGGATGAGTGTCGCGACGCCAATGGGCTTGTGTCGTGGTGCGTAATAAAAAGGTTGTCTCTATCTCAGGTCTGGTCGTGTGGGCATCGCGACGCTCAACACTTGGCGTCATGACTCTGAACATGAGGATGTTTTCTGCCTCGGGTCTGATCAGGTGGGCATCGCTAAGGGTTTTGTATCGGCACATATACACACATTATGTTATGTCACAAGCATAATACGCCATGTAGTGATTATAATTAGTTGAATTGAGATGCTTAGCCTAGTTCCGAAGCATAATTCACGACTTATGTACTAATTAAGCTGATCAATTATAGATTATCGGCATGAACCCAAAGTCCTTCGACGAAATGAAGTAATGCCAGTCAGATTCTAAATCTGTGAGTGGATATTTTCTTTTCAAGTTGATATTTTTTTTTTTTTTTTTGATTTGAGACTTACTTTTAAGCACATCAGGGCGTTAGCCAAGTTGATTTCAAGTTATTTAATTAATAGGAATGTTTTGAGAAGTTTTTTTATTAAAAGCATGATTTTTGTGGTTTTTGGAGGTACGAGGGAAAAATCCACCTCAGATGTAACTTGGAATTGACGGATCCAGTAACGTGTGTACACGTAGTTCAAGACTAGGGGGACAGCGATACATAACGTCCCTAGGTCCTAGTTTCATGGACATGAGGATGGCATGGATTAACACTTCTGGCTCTAGTTCAGTGGCTTGGGGGACGATGATACGTAACGCCCCAAGACACTAGTTTAGAGGTATGGGGGACTGCGATACATAACGCCCCCATACGTCAGATTTTCTACAGATTCTCAGATATATGATTTTCAGACACATCAGTTTTATGAAAGAGTTTCAAAAATGATAGTTTTATGAAAGAGTTTTAGAAAGAATTCAATTTTACGAGAGATCATAAAGTTTTATAGAAAGAAAGGATTTCCAGAAAAGTCTTACATAAAGAGAATTATTTTCAGATAAGGAAAGAGTTTTAAAAAAGGATCAGTTTTCTAGAAATATTTTCGATTTCAGAACCATGAATTTATCATAAAGCATTTCAGTTTCCGTTTTAAAATTGTCCACTCACTAGGTCGTTCAAACGATCTAACCCCCCACTCCTAGTGTTTTCTGTTTTACAGGTTTACCCGAAGGACGAGCTCGAGAGGATGGATACTGATGGCAGTCACTAGAGTGTTTGGATTCACCAGGTCGAGTGTAGAGGTTCAGCATAGTCAGTGTCAAAGTAAAGTTGTATGCAAACATTAGTATTGTATAAGTCATTATAATACGTTAAAAGTGTCCATGGACAAAGTTGTAAAGAGAAGTATTATTGAGTACACAATTATAAGTATGAAAATGAATTTTATGTTATTGAGTTGGGCAATGGCCCTTGTGCATCAGTTTTCATTTGAGAATGGATTAGTAGTGATGATCACAGTCAGAAAGTAATAGGCTCAGGGGGGATAGGTCAGTCTATTCCCTGCCGGTAGTATCTCCGAGAGAGAAAGTTGGTATCAGAGTATGGTCTAGGGAGTCAGTGACTGCAGTGGGTAGAGTGCTAGAGTCTTGTATACGTAGTATGCCCAAGGTACTCGTATGCGAGGTACTACCTCTCCAGTATCCAATCCTCGAGTACGTCCTCAAGCCATATAGATAGTTTAGTAAGAATCCCAAAGCTATTTGAATATTCTTCCTAATGAAAGCAACTATAATCCTTGTCCTAGTTGAGAATCCTTCTTTAGTCATCTTGATTTATTATCAGAAGTTCAAGACAAGTTATGAAAATAAATAATAAAGTTCTAAGAATATTCACCCAAGGGATTAAAAAGAGAAAGTTATAAGAAAAGTAAGGAACGATGTACAGATGTTTAAAGCAACTAGAGGCAATAAGTGGTATGGATACAAAATTAGATAATAAGGAAAGTGCCAGAACTTATAGTAGTAAGGAGAATATGATAATCCCGAGCAAGAATAAAAATATTGAGTAGACCTAAGTAAGGTTCGTTCCCTTCTCGTAAGATCCATTCGAGTTGATCCAAAAATCCTTGAACACCTTGTACAAGTAGAAAGCCTTTCGAGTATTGAGGAATAGTCATAAAGGCAAAAGAAACAAGAAATCATGATTTGTTCCTTGAAGTTTCCAATAGACATTAGATGCCACAAAGTATAAAAAGAATTAGACATTCAAATCCAGGCTCATAAGAAATAAAGTGAATGTCGTCAGGAAAGCTGTTTAGTTACCTTAGCTAAGAAATCCGATATAGATAGGGCACTGATCTACCTAGATTCTAACCTCTCAGTGATATCGGTTAAGGAAACTGTTCTGAAGGAGTCGATCTCATACCTATCTTACATGAGTAATAGACTCTACCAGGACATATAATAACAGAATAATGACATTGATATTCGTTGAGATGTAAAATTTTTGTCTCATTTTTTACTAGCATAGATAAATATAACTGTAAGAAAGCTCAGTACCTATAATACTATATTCTGAGACAGGGACAACAAATCTCGAGGGATGGTTTACACAGAAAGATACCAAAGAGACTTCTAAGGCTAGAAAAGAAAGAACCTGATATAACCCAAGATGGGCAAGTTTGCAGTACCAGTAATAATCCATAGATCAGACCAATATCAGTAGAAATCCCTGTAAGTTTTAAAGAACAGACCCATGAGATTAAAGACACTCATGAGTTAACAAAAAGTATCAGTACGGACAATAAGATTAAATGTCATAGCTTAAGCTTATAGCGAGAACAGAGATTTAGAAAGTAGCCAATAAGAATGAACCACCACTAGCCTTGGTGGCACAGCTTAGAGCCAAAAGATAGGGTATGGAAAAAAATAATATAGAAGGATGCGAGAAGTAACAAGGAAGTTCAGTACATATAGTAACATAGATAATGTAGCTTGAAGACCGTAACGTAAATGCAGACCTCAGAATGGTTGATAAAAGTTGTGGAGCCTTAAGACTTGGAGTAGTCGACGCAGATCCCGACCAAAACGAATAATAATTCTTCTTTCCAATAGTCCATAATCTAGTAAGTGTATAGACACCTAATCAGACCATCACTAAGCTTAGACAACTAACAGTAATGTGTACTCTCAGATCTTTATGGACTGCGTATATTCACCCCTCAACTTAGAGCCCAATAAGGATTTGTACAAGTAAATAAGAATATCTAACGGGACAGACAAATCATGAGACAACAAGATAGTTGAACCCAGAGATTTAAGAGGACCTAGATAATAATCCTAAGATAATAATATTTTGTACGAGATAGAGTAATTTGAATTCACAGTAAGTCTAGCCTAATCTAGAAGTGATGACCCACCTTATTGTAGAACTAATAGCCTTCAAAAAAATAAAGGTTCAAAAGAGTAAGAAACCAGAGTAAGCAATGCATATAACGACCCTCAGAAGTAAGATATACGATTTATACAGAGCTTCCCACCATACTAGAGAGGAAAACTTAGTAAGAGCGCAACACCCAAACCAAAAGTTCAGTAGTGATACCATGACTTGTTGGAAAATATGGAGCTTCCATAGAAGTAATGACTTGATAGGTCTAAGAAACTGAGATAAGTAGAAATACTTTATGACCATAAAGATAAAATACATGACTGATAAGGCCTTTTGATAAGGCAAATATTCATTACACCACTAGGAAATTTAAGTAACAGAGCAAACTTCGAAAGGAAGAATAACAGAAGGAGTATGATAGGATTTTGAGAGAGTATGAACCTTAAGGAGGTTCTCAGTAAAGGGTTGTAATATCAATAGTAAGAAATAAATCAGGAGTAAAATTGAAGGAGGTAATTCAAATAGTTCCTAACAAAAATACCTTAGTGTGAGAGCCAAATATCAAATATGTAAATAAGGGAATCTTAGGATTATAAATGAACAACATGTGCAACTACAACACACATAGCTAGTGAGACCACCATAACCGAAAAAGACTTCAAGACAACCCCACCCTCCCAACCCTCGTTAGACAACATCAGTAATGGTGGACCTCGATGTTCGTCCCGATGATATTCCCAAAATAAGTAAATTCATGGTGTAGTATAGTATCTTATAAGGTAGGGTAAGGTAGGGTAAAAGATATTTAAAAAGATAATATCCTTCGGATGAGAAGACTAATACATAAAACACAGAAACTTCAGATATAATTATAAGATTAGAAGAGAAGAGGAAAAAAACTCTAAGTAAAAGATTTAAAGGAGGAATTTTTACTATAGAATAATGAAAAGAGGGAGCATTAGTCAATCAATGACAGAAATACATGAGTAACAACATTATACATGACTAAGGATGTATAACAACATAATTTTCCATTTAGAAATTGAAGAAGAAGGGTATCAACAAAAAATATTGTGGAATGCATAGCAGCGAGCCTTTAGGCGCTAATATAAGACTGAATTTCTATTAAATATAGATTGGAAGAAAGATAACGAGTATAGCCGATATGATTTCCTTCGCAGCGCACCGTTATAAATAAGACTTAGGATGACTTGAAACAGATTTATTGAGGTATAACATAAGAAGAGTTAAGGAAACTAAATATACAAATATTGTTGAGACCAGGAAAACACCTAACAGAATAAGACTGTGGGGATAACTGAATGTGGGATATCCTAGAGTGCAACCGGGCAAGGAAAATAAGTCAGTGTAAGAGATGGTTAACCAAATTTATACTAGCAACAAATTTAAAAGTACGAAAAGAGTATGAACATTAACCAGAACCGAATCGCCAGCGTCGATGTTAATAGTAAAGAATATAGTTTAAGCACAAGTATACATACAGTTAAGCCGAATATTGGTACCTTGTTCATGAGTCTTTAGCCAATTAAGAAGGACCGCCAGAATTAATATCCTTAATTTAAAAGGCATTAGTAAACAACAATAGTAAGCTAGAAGTACATGGAGAATTTGACCATGAAATATGAGATCCTAAGCCTCACATATAGGTAGAGATAGAAGAACTTAAAGGATGAAGCCAATAAACAGTTGAAGTTTAACGAGGAGAAAATAAAAAGTTAAATAGTTAAGTTATGAGAAGGAATTCTAGAATCAGATCCAGTATGTGGCGCTAGGGAAATATCTAGTAAGATTATTCTTTATACATTTACACCCAGAATGGAAGCAGAATATGAAAAGCCCTAACCATAGAGAACATTAGTATTCTAGGGACTCGAAAGTACCAGCTAAGAAGAACCTGAAGATAATAAGGTCATTAAAGAGATTATATTACAAAGAGAATGTGAAGAATCCGAGGTATACTCAAAATCAGGGGAACAAAGATCAGTGGTTGTAATACAAAGTACAATAATGATATGTTAAACGTGAAGTGCAGCAGAAGTCCCAAGTGATATTTAAGAATTAATGTTGTCATGGCAAGAGATATAAGATGTTTTGAACAAGAAAGAACTAAGATGTGTAGGACGGCAGGTCACAGATACAATATCAAATTTAGAAATGATAGCTCACATAGATAAGTGAGTCAGGGAATGTCGAGCACAACAAGAGGTCCATCATGATGATCATATCGTCCTATGGTATAACAAAAGATCACAAAAGGCTGTTAGAAAGTAATGTGAAATAGTTAATGAAGCATAGTGGGTTATGAGAATGCAGTCAGTATAAAGTTGGTGGCCTAGGAAATAACATGTGAATTCGGCGACTTCTGGTAAGATATTCAGTATCAAGAATCTCAAGCCTAGACAAATTCCAGAATTTCAATCCTAAAGGAGATTCAAGGACGAATCATATTTAAAGAGGGGAGATAATGTAACACCTCGGTAATTCTGACGACTATTATATTATAGGTGGCATAGTACATGATATAAATCATGCTCAAGCGTGTGTGTGCTCGTGAATTACTTTTCGAACATTTGATAAATTCTTTGCAGTTCCGATATGGAATTTATTTTATGTTCTATTCCAAACATCCCTTAGTATTTGGGCCATAAATGTTTTATAATATCTCATATTTTTATGAATTTTATATTATCGAAAATCTAAGACCGAGACCTAATATTTTTACGTTGAAAATATTTCCAAATTCAAATCAGAAGCAAGTCTAAAATCGTGATTTTCATGGATACTACAATGAATTCAAATCAGAATTGGGTGATGTGGCGCAATCTTAGCCGCTCATTTCATTACAAAAAAGTCAGAATTTTTCCTATAAATAGCACATTATTCACTCATCTTTTTTCTAAGCCAAAAATGTGATGAGCAAAAATAAAAATGAGGGAGCTTCTCTTTCACTCCATTATTGCTTGTGAAAAAGGCTTCCACTTTTCATGCCAAAGTGGTAGATTCAAGCTTCATTCCAAGCATGGTAATCTTCCTTTCTCTTTCATCTTCTCATTTTTCAGTTTTGGACAAAGAAAATAAAGCCCCAAATTCGCACCTTGCATACCCTAGGGTTGGATTTGTTTATTTGGCCTTGATAGTGTTGCTAGCAAGTATTTACGAGGGTATCATGATAGTATTAGCATGAAATGAAGCATTTATATGTATGAATGTATTGGGGGTTATACTTTATGATTAAATGATAGTAGATAATGGTTTGTGTTTGATTGATGATATGAAATCAGTTTATGTTAAGTTGAGTTGAAATTTAGATGATAATGTTGGGGATTACTTTGGGCATTGTCATTGAAGAGTTGGTGCTTGGCCATGAAATCAGGCGAGCGTCGCAACGCCAATGGGCTTGTATCATGATGCGTAAAAATGAAGGTGTTCTCTGCCTCTGGTCTGGTCATGTGGGCATCGCGATGCTCAAAACTTGACGTCGTGACTCGAAACATGAGGATGCTCTTTACCTAGGATCTGATCAGGTGGACGTCTTGACGCGTAACATCCGGCATCATGATTCCTAACAAGAAGATGCTCTATGTCTTAGGTCTGACCGAGTAAGAGTCGCGACGCGCAACTTATGGCGTCGCGACGCGTAACCTTTTTTTAGGATTAGTTTTCGCCCATTTCAATTTCATCATTGGACGTTAGAGGCCACCCTAAGGGTTTTGTATCGACACATATACACACATTATGTTATGTCACAAGCATAATACGCCATGTAGTGATTATAATTAGTTGAATTGAGAATCTTAGCCTAGTTTCGAAACATAATTTATGACTTATGTACTAATGAAGTTTATCAATTATAGATTATCGGCAGGCCCCAAGTCCTTCGACGAAGTGAAGTAGTGCTAGCCAGATTCCAAATCTGTGAGTGGATATTTTCTTTTCAAGTTGATATTTACTTATTTGTTTTGATTTATGACTTTCTTTTAAGCACATCAGAGAGTTAGCCAAGTTGATTTCTAGTTATTTAATGAATATGAATGCTTTGAGAAGTTTTGAGATTAAAAACATGATTTTTGTGATTTTTGAAGGCATGGGGGAAATACCCACCTCAGATGTAACTTTGAATTGACGGATCCAGTAACGTGTGCACACGTAGTTCAGGACTATGGGTACATCGATATATAATTCCATGATAAGTGCATGAAAATATACTTTGAACATCATTAATTCAGTTTGATTATCATGTGTTTAATCTTAATTAAAGTTTTATTTATGCTTTGTTATTATGAAGCAATGGAATATGGATATTGGAGCAATTGTATGTGTTTCGGGACCTTACAGACACATCGGAAGCACATAAGAAATGAGCATAAATGCATGAATCAATATCCTGCAAGCCTGGCCACGCTTCGCGACGCGCATGGCCGCGCGTCGCGACATTGAGACGTTTTTCAGGGTTTTGATTAGTTCGTATTTTATGTACACAAGGGCTCCGGGACCCCTCTATAAATACCCAAGCTCATCCATAACCCTAAAGTGGGGAGAGAAATAAAGAGAAAATACACAATAAAGAGATTAAATCACATATTTGAGAGACCGGCACGAAGAAGCTTCACACCGGACATGATGCTGCTGCAATCTCTTCAGGCCATATCTCTTTCTTCTATGGAGAACTAATACCCTAGGAAAAACCAATGATGAACTCTTGTAATTGATTTCTTATGTTCATGTTTTGATTCCTGAATGTTTTTTAACGTTTAATATAATTGATGATTTGTTATTCTCTATTATCTTTAAAATTTATAATCCAGAGATTGTGTTTTACCAACTTGTATATAGGAATAGTCATGCTTCTTCTATGTGTGATTGAGGAACCCAGTTGTGACTGATAATGTTGTTTTATGAGTTAATCTTCTGCTGCAGTATTTCCTGTGGGTATATTATCGACGTTAGATAGGTCATAACGATAATTTTGTATGTTGTTAACATAGAGAAAATAATTCATCGATTACCTTAGAATTTAATATGTTTGGATTTGAATATCCTCTGATTGTTGGTTTGGGATATGAAACCTTCAATTGAGTAATAAAAGGAATCAATAAATGAATATAGGAAGTTGATATAAGAGGGATTCATGACGCTTTGCTGCTTCTCTCTATTGATAATTCCTGCATACTTTTCATAGTATTTAATTTAAATTTCCAATTCAATCATTTTCTTTAAATAAGTTATTACTAAACGTTTTTAAGTGAATTAGTTCCTTGTAACCATATCTCTGAGGAATCGACATCCCAACTATACTGCGATAACCGCGAGTACTTTTTGGGGGTAATCAAATTTTGGCGCCGTTGTCGGGGAGATGGTTTATAATCTGAAGGAGCAGATTTACTTAGTCAACAGCAAAGCGGTAACTTCGTTCCATTTTACTTTTTATTTTTATTTTATTATTTTATTTCAGCTTAAATTTCAGTTTTAATATTTATTTATTTTTAGTTAATTCTTTTTTATTTTTTTTTTCTACATTTACTCGTGTTTAATTGCATGCCTAGACATAGAGATATGTTTGGTAGATTTGTTAGGATTGAAGAAGAAAACTCAGATTCAGAAAGTTAATTTGACAATCTTTTTGCCACACTATCTACATCTAGCACACATACTATAAATGAGTACGGGAGACCACCTATTAGGACTCTTGAGGAGTACCTCAATCCCACTCGCACAGCTACACCATCATGTATAATGTTTCCTCCTAACGCACCACATATATATTTTAAACCTGGAATGATACAATATCTCCCAACCTTTCATGGTTTGGAGAATGAAAACCTTTATGTGCACATTAGAGAGTTTGAAGAGGTTGTAGCGGCTTTCCATGACCAGTTTGGGACTACAGACACAATTAGACTTAAGTTCTTCCTCTTTGCCCTTAAGGATAAAGCTAAAAGCTGATTGTATTCTTTGAGACCTCGCTCAATAGGATCATGGGGTGAGATGACGCATGCATTCTTTAACAAATATTTCTCACACCATAAAACGAATGCCTTTAAATTACAAATCTTTATCTTCTCCCAGAAAGACAGTGAAACTCTTTATCAAACTTGGGAGAGGTTTAAGAAGATGTTAGCTAGTTGTCCTCACCACGGGTATGAAAGTTGGTGCTTAGTAAGTTATTTTTATGACGATCTAACCCCTAGAGAGCACAGATTCATTGAGATAATGTGTAATGGGGAGTTTATACGAAAAGACCTCGATGAGGCATTAGAGTACTTAAATGACCTAGCTGAGAAATCCCACACTTGGACTGGACCTAATGCCATGGATAGCACTGATATGACACACCCCACCTCTTCTAGCAGAGGCATACACCACTTTAGGGAAGATGATAGTCTTAGAGCACAAGTTGAGCTATTAACTAGGGATATATGAGCGTTAAAAGCCAAAGATAGCAAGACTATGCATGCAGTAACCAGTTAGAACCTAAAGGGGTATGTTTTGTATATAAGAGAACTGACCATCTAGCCCAAGAGTGTCCTGTTTATGGTGAGATGAGGGAAACCTATGAGGAACAATGCAACACCATAGGGATGTACAAGAAGCCGTATACACCTTATTCAGACACTTATAACCCTAGTTGGCGGAACCATCCCAGTTTTAGTTGGAGACATGAGTCTTAATAGCCAACTCAAACACCACTACCTAGAAGTTACAGTGCTCCCCAGTATCACACACATGTCGTCCCTAGGAATTCTTTAGAGGACACTGTGCATGCATTCATAAAGGCCCAAAGTAAAACTAACCAAAGGTTTGAGTCGTTGATAGCTCAGGTAGTTGAAGATAATAAGGAGATTAAGAGTCAAGTCTCTAAGTTGACTAATATCCTGAGTGTGCAAGAACAATGAAAGTTTCCATCTCAAGCTCAACCAAATCCGCAAGGGCAACACATGATACAGGCTGATCATGAAGCCTCCAATGTAAAATGTGTTAATGCCATAATCACTAGGAGTGATAAAGAGGTAGGGATGCAAAACACCTCCAATACTGTAGGTGCCACCAAAGATATTAGTGCCAATACCCCTCAGGAAGAACAAGTGCCACATATCCCAGTTAGAGTACCCTTTCCTCAAGCACTTAGGCCACAACAAGAGCTCCAGACCCAAATGGTGAGATCCTAGAATATTTAAAGCAAGTAAAAATTAACCTTCATCTGTTACATGTGATCAAACAAGTTCCTACATATACGAAGGTTTTGAAGGATCTATGCACCATAAAAAGAAAGCATCATGTGAAGAAGACTACATTCCTAATAGAGCAAGCAAGTGCAGTAATTGAACAGAGGACTCCACCAAAATATAAAGATCCAGGCTATCCCACTATTACTTTCCACATTGACACATCTGAGTTCGGTCAAGCTTTATTAGATTTAGGTGCTAGTGTTAATCTCATACCATACTCTATCTATAAGAAGCTAGGGCTTGGAGAGATTAAACCTACATCAGTAGTTTTACAGTTAGCTGATCGATCTATCAGAACACCGTGGGGAGTGGTTGAGGATTTTTTACTTTAAATTGATAAATTTTACTACCCTGTTGATTTTTTGATTTTAGACATTCAATTTGTGGTCAACACTGAGTCAAAAATTCCTCTAATCTTAGGAAGACATTTTCTTGCTACAGTTAATGCCCTTATCAATTGCAGGAACGGTCTCATGAAGCTATCATTTGGAAATATGACACTGGAGGTGAACATTATTCATGTTGAGAAACAACCACGAGATGATGATGAATGCCAATATACATACCTGATAGACACAGTCTTGCCAGAAACAGCCTTTGCACAACATGAATCTAACCCCCCTGAATTGGAACTGATCCCAAAGAAGCGTAAAAAGAGGAAAAGAAGGGTTAGTACTCACTTGAAGATGATCCATGGGAAATTAAAAAGAAGGTTAAGCCAAATTTTCCATATAGGCAGCCAAAAATTTCACCAATCTCCAGACCCTGGGGGATCCATGGATAAACTACCGCAACAAGCCATAAATTCTTTCTCATGTCTTAATCAGTTCGCTACATGGAAGCCACCATGACAACTTAGGTGGTTACGTCTGGCTGAAGACGTTAAACTTAGCGCTAGGGGGGGAGATAACCCTTGTATCTGTATCTGTATTTATTTTATTTTTGTTATTTTCTTTAATTTAGTTTTATTTTATTGTGTGCTAATTGCATGTTTATTGTTTTCATGAGTATGTCTACAAGTGTTAGCGCAACCTACACAACCACAGTCTCACCAGCAGGAACCTGATCAATTTTGTGCCTGGTAGTGTTGTTCCTTAATCCTGTTTCTTTATATTTATCTTACATTGAGGACAATGCAAGTTTTAGGTTGGGGGTGTATGCATGCGCATGATAATACCTGTTATAAAATACATGTTATTCTTTAAAAAAATATAAATAAATAAATTGTTTTGTTTGTTTTTTGTCCTTAATAGTAAAGCATAAGTCTGATGATGATATTGTTTGCTTTAGAGTGAAATATTAGAAAATATAAGTTCTTTAATGTACTTTTATCTGATGCTTTGAGAAATTGATCTAGGTTAGACTCGTAAGCACTTAACTATAGGTTTTTAGCAGTGAAAGCCTATGTAGTTAGCAAGGTGACTAGTTGAAGAAATTGCATGTCGATGAATGACCGTTTGCTTAGATGTCTATCTTGATTTGCTAGTGTTATGATGTATGGTATGATTAAAAATAAAAAGAAAAAGTCTCGAAAGAAATAAATTAAACCACCTATAACCGATAAGCCTGAAGCTACCCATAGGCGAGTGTTAGAACCACCATGAGGAGAAATGCTACCTTAAAGGGTAGGTGTGTTGAAGAAAAAAAAGGAAAAAAGAAAAAGTTTTGAAAAAAGAGAAAGAAAAAAAGAGAAAAAATCATACCATACTGAGCACAAAAAAGGCAATTACAGAGTATAATTGAGATATCTAGGTTAGTTGGACCCATCGGATCCCAATTTTTAAACGAAATTATTGATTTGGCTTACCTAGGAATCAAGCTTTGAATGAACCTTTATACACACACTGTGAGTCTAGCTTAGATGAATTATTCAAGAACTTGGATTCGAGTTGCATTGAGTACTTTGAATATTCTCTGATTTCATAACTAGGCATTCTTTGAGGACAATAATATGTGTAACTATTGGGACTATTTCATTTTATTTTTGCATGTTTGTATATGTTTTTAAAGGGCGTTTGTGGGTGTCGTCGCTATAAGCCCTAACGAGACTATAACTCCTCCATTATGGCTACCTAGGAGTTTAAAAGCTTGTTGCATACGCTAAATGCAATCGTGATCCCTACGAAAGTGGCTTAGATAGTTTTTATTTATTTATTCAGTTTAGTTCTTAGTTTCGTTTTGCGCTTGAATTGCTAGGGACTAGCAATAAGCTGGTTGAGGGTTGTGATAAGTACATGAAAATGTACTTTGAACATCACTAATTTGATTTGATTATCATGTGTTTAATCTTAATTATATTTTATTTTGTAATTTGTTATTATGAAGCAATGTAATATGGATATTGGAGCAATTGTATGTGTTTCGGGACCTTACGGGCACATCGGAAGCATGCAGGAAACAAGCAAAAATGCATGAATCATTATCCTGCAAGCCTGGCCATGCGTCGCGACACGGAGACGTTTTTCAGGGTTTTGATTAGTTCGTATTTTATGCATACAAGGGCTTCGGGACCCCTCTATAAATACCCAAGCTCGTCCATAACTCTAAAGGGTGAGAGAAATAGAGAGAAAACACACAACAAAGCTATTAAATTAAATATTTGAGAGAGCGGCACGAAAAAGCTTCACGTCAGACAGGATGCTGCTGTAATCTCTTCAGGCTATGTCTCTTTCTTCTATGGAGAACTAATCCCCTAGGTAAAGCTAAGGATGAACTCTTGTAATTGATTTTTTATGTTCATGTTTTGATTCCTGAATTTAATATAATTGATGATTTGTTATTCTTTATTATCTTTCGATTTATAATCCAGAGATTGTGTTTTACCAACTTGCATATATGAATAGTCATGCTTCTTATATATGTGATTGAGGAACCCAGTTGTGACTGATAAATTTGTTTTATGAGTTAATCTTCTGCAGCAATATTTCATGTGGGTATATTATCGACGTTAGATAGGTCATAACGATAATTTTATGTGATGTTAACATAGAGAAAGTATTCATCGATTACCTTAGAATTTAGTATGTTTGGAATTGGATATCTTCCGATTGTTGGTTTGGGATGTGAAACCTTTAATTGAGTAATAAAAGGAATCAATAACTGAATATATGAAGTTGATACAAGAGGGATTCCTGATGCTTTGCTGCTTCTCTCTATTGATAATTCCTGCATACTTTTCATAATATTTAATTTAAATTACCAATTTATCATTTTCTTTAAATAAGTTATTGCTAAATATTTTTTCTAAGTGAATTAGTTCATTGTAACCATCTCTCTAAGGAATCGACACCCGAACTATACTGCGATTACCGCGAGTATTTTTTGGGCGTAATCATGCCCATAGATCATAGTTTCAGGGATACGATGATGACATGAATTAACATTCCTAGCTCTAGTTCAGTAGCTTGGGGGAGGATGATACGTAATGCCCCAAGATACTAGTTTAGACGTATGGGGTGACATCGATATGTAATACCCCCATGCGTCAGATTTTCTACATATTCTCCGAAATATGATTTTCAGACACATTAGTTTTATGAAAGAGTTCCAGAAATGATAGTTTTATGAAATAGTTTTAGAAATAATTCAGTTTTACAAGAGATCTCAGAGTTTTACAAAAAGAAAGGATTTCCAGAAAAGTCTTACAGAAAGAATTATTTTCAGATAAGAAAAGAGTTTTCAGAAAAGATCAGTTTTCTAGAAATGTTTTCGATCTTTAGAATCATGAATTTATCATAAAGTATTCCAGTTTCTGTTTTAAAATTATCCACTCACTAGGTCGTTCAAACAATCTAACCCCAACTCCCAGTGTTTTCTATTTTACAGGTTTACCCGGAGGACGAGGTCGATATTATGGATACTGATGGCAGTCACTAGGGTGTTTAGGTCCACCAGGTCGAGTACAAAGGTTCAGCATAGTCAGTGTCAAAGTAGAGTTGCATGCTTACATTAGTATTGTATAAGTCATTGTAATACGTTAAAATTATCCCTTAACAGAGTTGTAAAGAGAAGTATTATTGAGTACACAATTATGAGTATTAATATACATTTTATATTATTGATTTGGGTAATGACCCTTGTGCACAGGTTTTCATTTGAGAAGGGATTAGTAGTGATGATCACAGTTAGAAAGACAGAGGCTCAGGGGGATATGTAAGCCTATTCCCTGCTGGTAGCATCTCCAAGAGCGGGATGTTAGAGTTAGATTAGAATCAAACTTCCATGGGTTTGGGATGGTTATAGTCATGGGTTTGGGTGGTTAGATAAAAGTATACATAAAATCTTATGTTATGAGATTATAGACATGAATAGTAAGCTAGAGTTATGTTATTGATGTGTAAAATGATAATAGTATATCCTATAATGTGAGTCATTTGTTAAAATATGATGTATCGAGGTGTGTTATGTGATGTGTCTAACATGTAAGTTTTCAATCCTTGGAACTCGTTTATAAGTTTTCATTTAGAAGTATTGGTTATGATTCTATTTGAACGACGTTCATCCCATACCTATTCTAAAATAGGTAATGGATTATGTACGAGCTTGTATGTACATGCTAGTACATGTATAAGCCTATGTGTGTTTCCTCATATGATGTTCCTTCATGATTGTAATGTATGTTTTCAGATTGTGAGTTCTTGATGATGAATGACGAAAGTGATGTGTGTTATGTGATGAGCCTGATCTTTGTGTGGATGCTCTTGATTTGTTTACCTTTTTGGATAAGTGATTTACATGTCCGTTTTGAAAAGTTTTACAAACAATGAAAATGATTTTGATTCCACTTTTGATACGAAAAGATTTTTGCTACAATGTGAATTCTGTATACTACGGGGCTTTGCCCATCTGAATATGGCCATTCTGTTACTTTCTGTTTACATGGTCCTATTTCAGACAATGCCCGGTTAGTGAGCGCGATCCAGACATTGGACGTCTGGTTTTTTCGTCTAATAAGTTAGTTACTGGATGTCTGTTATGGTTTTTGAGATACATGAGTTTTTGTTGAAAGTTGGTTTCAATCATAGAGAATTGTTTTAAGATATATTGCAAATATTTTTTTTTATTCTTTTTTTAATATTCTTATTTTACGATATTTTTGGTTTATGTCTTAAAGATACTTTGGTTTTATATGTTTTCACATTATTATGGTTATTTGATTTTAAAGTATTTTGGAAGAAAATGATTCAGATACCTCTTTTTGATTGGATGTGATATGATACGTTTTCCGCCACAGTGTTTGTATGTCATTTTTATGGATTTTAACCCACTATGGCGCATAGTCTGGGGTTCAGATCATCAGAAAATGGCTGACGCACTATCCTCTGTCGACATGGTCCTATTTGGACATTAACCGTTATTTATGCGTAACTTAGGTAATGGACGTCTGATTAGTTTCTATGATTCTAGATTTCGAAAGCTTCTGATTTTCAGAAAGATCCAATTTTAAATAAGTTGGGTTTTCAAAAGATGATTATTGTGTTTTGATTTCTAATAATATTTGAAATGACCATATGTAGTCTATAGTATGATTTCTGATACTATTAATGAACATGTTTGTCTGTAAGGAGTTCGCATTCTACTTTTTATGTCTGTTAATGAGTGAGATTGGTTCATGGTATTTGCTTTCGGATTTCCGTTTCTGATTATGGATGAAGTGGACTTTGTGAATCTCGTAATGTAGTTTCCGTTTATGATTATGCATGCGTTGTCCGTAAAAAAATTTATATTATACTCTGTTTCTGATAATGAATGGCATTAAAATGTGTAGAGATTGCTTGCGTGTGATCTGTTATGGATTGTGTGGATAAGTCCAAGTTTGTGATATCTGTGTGGATATGTGTGTGATCTGTTTGCCTAAAGAGTATAATAGTGTTTAATAGAGAAAAGATATGGAAATATACGTAAGATATGATTACGAATGTGTATATGTGTATATGTGTGTATATAACTAGGAGTTTAAGCGTTTTGAAGAAGTTCAAGTATAAGGATTATGATTCGCATCAGGTATGTTTCTGCATATGCATCTATGACTTGGATGTCAATCATGTTAGGATTGGTGCTCAGAGCACCAATTTCTTTTATATTTATCTGTAAATACTTATGTAAATATTTTATTATGAATAAAATAAGCATTTTCTTTAATATAACATCTTTTATTATATGGTAAAGACGTAATTGACCTTAGAATAATTAGTTATGATACAGTTGTAAAAGCATCGCAACTGACATTGAGTTGTATCATAGCAGTATCATTTCTTGAATTGTTCCTAGTCAAGGTTTACATTACTTGGTCAGTAAGTAAACCCGCAGAGACCGATATGTGTCGTATATTATATTCTTGGATTTCAATGTTTACTCAATGAACCATGAGTCTTGGAGACTCTTATAGACATGTAGGTGTTTATATCAGATAAACACTGAAGGACTCACCAAAGATTCTTAATAGATGGTACACCAACGTCAATAAGAATCTTCTCGGGTTGAGTAGCATAGTGATCCTCTGACTTGAGATACCACTGTGGATATATGAGATATCCCCCACACTTTGATGGTAGTCATGTCACCGACCTATTTTGGTCAGACCTCCGCATGTTCATTGGGTGTGGACTGATCCTCAGGATATCCTGTGTGTGTTAAGAAAGGATCTGTCAGTTATGTGTAAAGAGCATATGTATTCTATATGGGATTAGCAATCTGTTAAATCCATGGGCCCGTGGTACACTGTAGAAGTGAGTTCTAAATGTTATTAAGAGATTGCTAATAAATACGTCGACGAGATTACACCTATAGAGATTTGACGTATAAATCTATATCTCTGGAATAATCCGGATACTTGTGATGGAAGGATTATACGTATGAAATGACCTCGACCAGCATGGCTCAACGAGTTTATCCGTGATCGTCATAATTTAGGGTGGGTAGATTATGGACACGAAATTAGATTTCTTGATGGATATGTCTGAACTTAGAGAGTCTCACTAATGAAATATACTCATAGAGCACTATGGCCACATTTATGAATAATATTGATTATTTATAAATTGTTTAACGGTTAAATGAAATGATACATGCATATGGGCATTTCGGTCATTTCTAAATTAATGTGTATTTGTATTTAATATATGATTTTATTAAATACACATTAATTAATGGTCAAATAAGATATTTGACATTTATCATAAATATATATATATATATGGATTATTTAAAGTAAATATGCTACGTATATTTAGATATTTATATTTAAATAATTATTTAATTATTAAATAATTAAAATATAAATATCTAACTTTATGATTTTGTTTAGAAATGATTAAAGTGTAAATATTTGACTTATTTACATTTAAAGGAAAAAGTTAACAAATTGATTTTTGCCTCTTTAATTGTTTAAATATCAAAAATCTCTATTTCCTTTTTCTATCCAATTTTCGGCCACAACCTTAAGTATATAAGGGTTTTATATTTCATTTACTTCCATTAGGTTAAGCCTCCAAAATACACAAAACAAAAGACTTGAGAGAAAACGTGAAGTGCTAAGCAAAATTCAAAGAAAAACTTGAAGATTAGTAAGTAATTTTTACTTTTCTTTAGATAGAAAAATATTTCTATTGTTCTTAGCTACAACATATGATGTCTAAATATTTTTCTACTCTTTTGTTTGTGTGTTGAGAAGTTTGGAAGCTTGAATGAAAGATGTATATAATTAAATTACGACTAAAATAATCAAAATATAAACTTATGGGATCTCACGGTAATTTGGAGAAATTTTAGATTTTTGGGTAAAAATTGAATTTTTGAGTATTTAGTAATTAGAATAAATTAGTTTATTTTCATTGCCCAAGATAAATTATTGAATCGAAAAAATTGATTTTTCGCGTTCCGTTGCGTTACTCGAGTATACCGTTAAAACACTAACAAAACATTCGGAAGGTATTCCGTATAAAGTGTTTATCGCTTGATTTGTTTTTAAAGAAAATTTTAAAATGTTCTGATTTGATGATGTTTCAAAGGATTTGAGAAATTATAGTTTTGTTTAAGTTTAGATTTTATATAAAAACGAGATTTATGAATTCAATTTTTGAAATCGAACTAAACACATATTTCAAAAGACATTATGTTTAAGGTGGGTAAATGATAGTTTGAAATTTAAACGTCTTATGACAAAATAATTGTATGTGTGTATATAAATATGAGTTTATTCATACTAAACTTGGAATTTCATTTTTTTTTTCCTGATGTCTGAGTGATGACATACTGAGTTTTATAACTCACACCATATCAGTTTTTAAGTTTTGGAGGTTGTCAACCAGATCAGCCAGACGAGATATCACCAGAGTTGCAGTCACTCTAGTTTCCTGGGGAAAGTATATGTGTATAGAATGTCTGTATCTTTTGATTTTGTATTATATCGCACAAAGCACATGTTATATGTGTAAATGAAAGATCTTAATAGTATATGTTTTAAGGCAAAAAGCCCTTATATATTGAGGTTGTAAATTTTAGTATCTATCACGTCATTTTTCTATTTGGGTTTTAAGGTTCAGGGAGATGAGTTATTCTTGTCTCCTACTGGTGGCATCATTTCTCTGGTGGGATGTTACATAGTAGTATAAGAGCAAATGATTTAGATGTCTCTGACTATAACTATAAGGTATCTGATCGTCTGAGTAAGTTTCTCTTATGAATAGACCATATAAGTCTTATGTTTGTAACATGATTTGATACATTTGGAATGTGCTATAAAGTGCTATGATTTCTATTGGATATAAGATTAGATTTTTTGATGTATATGGTCAGGTGTAACATGATAGGGCTTGGATTCGTTATGGATGAAATGTATTATGTTCGATTTGACATGATATGATATGATATGATTTGATTCAATATGATATGATGTGATATGAATTGGTTTGCTATAGATTGAATGATTCCATGTGATTTGATGTAATTTGAATTGATATATTTTGATTTGATATGGTTTGGTCCGATTTTGATTGAGGTATGTCTAAAATATCTTGAGTGAATGAGATATGATTGAATTATATTTTGGTATGACTGAAAAATCATGGTGTATGAATTATGATCTGATTCTGATTATATGTTGATTTGATTCGATATGAATTATTTACTTTGATCTATTATGTTTGACTTGGATTCGATATGAAGTGATGTGGTTTATTCTGATATGGGATGCGTGATTCCTGACGATGTATAGAGTAAGATAGCTCTTGTACAATGATATGAAGGTTTGCGTATGTGCATTTAGCTCCGATTTATCAGATATGAGGATAGGGAAATTTCGAGGATGAAATTTTATAATGAGGGGATAATGTCACTCCCTAAAAGTTTTAGCGTGACTACTAAGGTTATACAAGTTATGCATCTTATATTTCATGTAATTTAGGGTCTCTAAGTGTAGACCGACTCGTACAAACCAAGTTTATACATTTTTCGCGTTAATGTCGTGTTCGTATTAGCGGTCGAACACGTTCAACATTTGTGTATTTGGGCTTTTCGTCAACACGTTCGAACAAAACCGTCCAGAGTATTTTTGTTCGTGATATATGCATCAGTCGTTCGAACGCGGGTAGGTAGAATGCTCGCAAGTGTGTGGCGTTCGATAGGACGTTCGAATGTGCATGTGATTTTTAGACATAAAGTTCTAGATTTCGGCCTACTATAAATAGGCCCTATTAGATTTTTTTCTTCATTTTCTTTCTTCTCTCTCACTCACACCCTTTTTCCCTTAAAAAACCCCATGCTAGATTTTCAAATCATGGTTGGATCTTGAAGATTCTCATTCATTCCAAACTCTAAGAAGCTCAAGTAAGTCTGTAAGCTTTTCTTCAACTCTTATTTTTCATTTGGATGAAACTCAAATTTCATAAATCAATGATATTCTCAAACTAAAGGTGGTATCAAAGTATGAGAAATACCTGGGTTTGCCATCGATGGTAGGGAGAAGGAAAAAAGCTTATTCAATGAGTTGCGGGTCAGATATTTCAAAGAAGATTTCAGGCGATGATATTCAAAACAAAATATGGTAAGGTTTTGGTGGGGATCTACTAAGGAGAAAATGAGATAGTGTGTGTCAAGTAAAACATAGAGGAGGTTTGGGCTTTGGGATATTTCCAGCTTTAATCAAGCTTTGTTGGCCAAACAAAGTTGGAGGATAATCACAAATCCAGACTCTCTTGTTGCAATAGTCCTAAAAGAGAAATACTTCAAGAACTCAAACTTGTTAGAGACTACGGTGGGGCATAGGCCTTCCTTTATATGGAGGAGCTTATTATGGGCAGGAAAGTTATTCAGCATGGCTACAATTGGAGAATCGATGATGAAAAAGATGCTAAAATATACCATAGCAATTGGATGCCAAGACCACACAATTTCGAGCCTATTTCCTCTTACTACAAGCAGAATAAAGACACGGTCTCAAGTCTGATCAACTTAGAACTAGGACTGGGCATCAGATTGGATCGGATCAGATCCGATCCGATAATATCGGATCAAATCGGATTGGATATGGCTCTCGAATCCGATCAAATCGTATTTGGTTGGTTTGTCGAATTTTGGATCGGATCGGATAAATTTGATAAATATCGGATCGAATCGGATTTTATCCGATTTCATAACAAATCTGAATGCGATAGAGAATCCGATTTGATAGCGGATTTGAATCCGATAGAGAATCCGATTTGATAATAAATCTGATAGTAGATTCGATTTGATAACAAATTAAATCCGATTCGATAGCGGATCCGATTCGAAAAATTGATCTGAAAATTTATAAATTCATAATAATTTTATCGAATCGGATCGGATAACTTAAAATTCAAATCAATTTTATCAAATCGGATCTGTTATCAAATCGAATCCACCATCAGATTCATTATCAAGTCAGATGCTCTATAGAATTCGAATCTGTTATCAAATCGAATTTATCTGATTCGTTAAGATATCAAATCAGATCGAATAAATCTGATTCGATTCGATAGTTATCAGATCAAATTCGATCTGATCCGATAAGGACTCAAAATCCGATCGAACCAAACAAATCAACTCTTATCGAATCGAATCGGATCCGGATTCGGATTCGGTCCGATCCGATCCGAATCCGATAATGCCCACCCCTACTTAGAACAACAATGGAATATTATTTTATTGCAGCAGCTCATCCAAGCAGATGAAATTGAGATAATTAGTAAGATACCTCTGCCAAAGAAGCCTGGAAGGGACCAAATATGCTGGCAATATCACAAAAGAGGAGAATAAACGGTTAAAAATGGCTATAAAATAGACGAAATTCAAGAACAAATGAGCAACTTAGTAGTTAAAATATGTCCCAAGATAATGTAATAGCAAGAGTGAATTTAGATTTTGCCAGCCCTGCTGTTTTGGTGGGAAGTTACCCACAGAACATATAAATGTAAATCACTAATTGATTTATTGAAAGTAATACTTTCCCTTAATTACAACAAACTAAAGCAAGAGCCACTAACCTTCTTAAATGGGTAAAATGCCTCTTAAATGGAATACTGTACTTTGGGCCTTAAGGAGATAGGAAATGGGTAAAATGCCTCTTAAATGGGCTAAAGGCCCATTAAGATAAATTACATGTTGGACAATAATTTGGATTTAATCTGTTATTTGTTAATTTTTTTGAGGAAAGAGTATGGGGAAGTAATAGTTGGGTGCTAGTTGAGTTCCATGGACCGACAAGGAGAGCTCGACTTGAAAGCTTATTGGTAAATGATTGATTTAAGTCAATCTATTACTAGATATTTAAAGTTTAAAAAAATATATATTTAATAATGTTAATTTATTTATATTAAATTACATTTGCATTAAATCAATGACTTATATCTTAATGTTTAGATTTAAATCAAAAATCTAAATTGAAATAACCTCATCCATGAGATAATATGTGGCTTTAGTAAGCTTAACATGAGGATACAATTTTTTTTTTTTAATACCAAATTCATGATAAAGGCAAGCCTTAAAACATAAATCTTGTTTCATGTTTGATTTTGTATGTTGAATGATGTGGTACGTCCACACGAATATGTCATATAAGATGGATTTTGTAATCTATCTAATTACATATTAATTATTTAGATTTGTTTTAAATAATTAGATAGGATAAATATCAAATAATATTTAAGGGATTATGGTTTGGTGGTGCAGGGTTCAGGATCTCACTTTGAGGTCCTGAATTCGAATCCAGAGGGTACGCTTCTTGTAAGAGTCTGAGAAATGCGAGGATTTTACCTGCTACGCTTAAGCCCATAATGAATGGTTTGACGGTTATAATTTGATTTACAATTATCCACAAGGTAAGTCTTGTTGGATAATAATTAGGTTTAATCCAATTAAAGTTCCTTTAAGATTGGAACTATATATATATATATATATATATATTGTTGACGGCTGATTTTGGTCTCAGGGGCAATATGAGAATATCACTCCCGAGACTAATCCTCCTTCAATAGTGAATTTGTTTGGTTATGGGGGACCAAAGACAAATTTAGCAAAAGACAAATAACACACCAATCGACAAGGAGATTTAACGTGGTTCGGTGGATTTGGATCCGACCTACGTCCACGGACACAAAAAGATGGTATTTTTATTACTTAGACGCTCTTCTGGGTCTCTACAAGTTAGAGCTTGAAGATTTAGATCACTCATTCTTTGATGATATTTACACATACTCTGCCCTCCTATTTATAATAGTGTAGAAATCATATTCCTTCTCCTACAAGAATTTCCTAGTTGAAACTATTCCATTTTCCCATAAGGATTCATAGTCAAAACTATTCCCTTTTCCCATAAGGATTCCTAATCAAAACTACCTTTACTTTCTTTATCATACCAGGACATTGACTTACTAGTTTACCCCATGAAAGTAGGATAACTTATTATCTTATCTTGTATGGATAGAATGCTTTATTTTCCCGAACATGTCTTGCCCTATGCTCGGTCTTCGTGTGGTCGGTCATAACAGTCTTTTGTACTGAGAATGCTGTTGTCGACCTGATAATTGCCCGGTCATCTTGAACTCAAGTGCTCGGTCACTAACCGTAAAGTTCCCGGCCTCTTACTGTTGACTCTTTAGTGGTCGGGTCGGCATTAATAATCTTGACTGAGAAGTGAATTACCTTTTTTTACCCCCGTCGTGCTGCTTAAATAACATAGTGCCTGAAAACACCATCAACATCTGTCCCCTAGTTCTCGGTTCCAACGAGTATGCAAGTTGGTGCCGGGAACTAATAAAGATGATGTGCTGATCGCCTTGCTGGTGGTCGCTCCAGAAATCACAGAGAAATTGCATTCGCCATCAATTAAGTTTTCTGTTTCTATCTTCATATCCTCGGTTATTTGGAGATGCTGACCCTATTTAGAATGATTCTCCACCTCAAAGCAAATTGCTTACTTGGGTCGTTCCATAAGGAGATGAAGTTCCTCTTGTTTGTCCAAACTAAAAATGACTCTTCCTCTGTAATATCTGTACCAAAGATTTAGAGGTCCTGACCCCTGACTGATCCAATCTTGATTATGAGGAGAAAAATTTGCCTCTGAGCTAACGATGATGTGCTCGGTGGCATGTGATCCTGTCTCGAGCTGTGAGAGATGCTCGGACATGGGGGAATGTTACGTCCCCAGTCCAAAGGGCTGACTCGGTGGGACGTACCCCGACCCCGAGCTGAGAAAGACACTTGGACCTGGGGGAATGTTACGTCCCCAGACCAAAAGGACGGACTCGGTGGGACACGACCCGACCCCGAGCTGAGATGAACACTTGGCCCTGGGGGAATGTTACGTCCCCAGACCAAAAGGACGGACTCGGTGGGACGTAACCCGACCCCGAGCTGAGATGAACACTTGGCCCTGGGGGAATGTTACGTCCCCAGACCAAAAGGACGGACTCGGTGGGACGTAACCCGACCCCGAGCTGAGATGAACACTTGGCCCTGGGGGAATGTTACGTCCCCAGACCAAAAGGACGGACTCGGTGGGACGTAACCCGACCCCGAGCTGAGAGAAACCAAGTGACCTCGGCGGAACGAATCCAGCCTCGAGCCGAATAAACAAGTGGCCTCGGCGGAACGAATCCAGCCCCGAGCTAGGTAATCCAAGTGGCCTTGGCGGAACGAATCCAGCCCCGAGCCAGGTAATCTTTGGGACTTGCTCAGAAGGGAATTGAATTAACCTTGTGAAGCCCTACCGAATCTGACACGGGCGTCCCCTTGCCAGACCAGCGAAAAATAAAATCAAAACTTTGAAAAATAAGACCAAAAAGGTGGGGGTGACTCGGCACTTGTCCCAAAAGAAAACTTTTTACAAATGTAAACAACAGCACGGAAGCCTCAAAACAGCGTCCTGCCCGAGGCCTCCAAAACACAATTCTGAATCTTTCAATTCAGTGTCCCGGCGAACCAGGATTCGGATCAGAAGAGCGTTTGATTGGTAAGGGCACATCATCTACACGTCGGTTCACTGGGGAGCCTGTGTATCGTATGAGGGCTCCTCCTTACCACGCTGGAGTAGGCACACGCTACAGGGGCACAACGCATCCCCGTGCTGCGTCTCTCGCGGATCCGGATGATGAATGGATCAAAGAGTGTCCGGGATACTAAGGGCACATTCCTCCTTAGGTCCGGCATCACTGGAGCTAGCAATCATCACGGGGGCATCATTTATCCCCCGTGCTATGCTTTCCCATGGATCCATTACATCGGGTAAGTGAGGATCAAAGAGTGTTCGACACATTAAGGGCATATTCCTCCTTATGTTCGGTAACACTGGAGTAAGCAATCGCCACGGGGGTATCATCTCTCCCCGTGCTATGCTTCTCACGGATCCCATGCATCGAGTATGTCCTTGAGGACCCCGAGCCAAGAGAGATACTTGGTTCTGGGGGAATGTCTCGTCCCCAGACCAATAAGCGTGACTCGGTGGGACGTAACCCGACCCCGAGCCGAAAAAGGCACTTGGACCTGGAGGAATGTTACGTCCCCAGTCCGAAGGGCTGACTCGGTGGGATGTACCCGACCCCGAGCTGAGAAAAAGGCACTTGGACCTGGGGGAATGTTACGTCCCCAGTCCGAAGGGCTGACTCGGTGGGATGTACCCGACCCCGAGCTGAGAAAAAGGCACTTGGTCCTGAGGGAATGTTACGTCCCCAGTCCGAAGAGGTAGACTCGGTGGGACGTAACCCGACCCTGATTTGAGAAAAAGGCACTTGGTCCTGAGGGAATGTTACGTCCCCAGTCCGAAGAGGTAGACTCGGTGGGACGTAACCCGACCCCGAGTGAAGAGAGGCACTTGGACCTGGGGGAATGTTACGTCCCCAGTCCGAAGGGCTGACTCGGTGCAGTGGTTTGAACTCCTTGTGTTTTAAGGGCGGCCTTCTGGATTCTCTTTCTAAGCGGCGGGGGGCACCCTCCCTTGCGGTTCTTTCTCTGATGGTGTTCCCTTTTCGGGATACTTTCTCTTCGTTCTCTAACAAAACGAATTTTCGGGCCACCTCCAGAGCGGTGGCGTAGTCCGGGGTGTCTTGGATCCTTAGATGGGTCCATAGCCTTCCGACCCTCAAGGCTCCCTTCAAGCTTTCCAGGGCATCGGGGGATTCATACCCTCCGACTTCGAGTACCATATTATGGTATCTTTCAATAAATATCTTCAGAGGTTCATCGTCTCCTTGTTTCATAAGCCTTAGTTCTCCAATCGTCTTTTTGGGGACACAAGCCCCCTTGAAGTGTCGTATGAATGACTTTCTCAGTTGTGCGAAGCTGCTGATGCTCCTTGGGGCTAGGCTTCTATACCATATAATGGCCAGTCCGGCCAGAGTTAGGGGGAACACTTTGCAGATGGCGTCCCCTGTTATCCCTTGTACCTCCATTAGTAGGACGAAGCCTTCAATGTGGGTTTTGGGATCGGTATGACCTTTGTATGGCGCCATGGTTGGCATGCTGAATCTTTTCGGGAATTTCTCTGTTTTTATTTCTTCTGTGAGGGGGGACTCGTCTTTACCGTCCCGGGCATCTCCTATGTCTGTGTTGGGGAATACTCCCCATTTGGCTAGCTCCTCCCGCAGCCAAGATTTCATGCTGCTGTCTTTGGTTCCATGCCTCCTCTTGTGACTTCCTCTTTTTCTGTTGTCTTGGGCGTGGTGCTTCTCAGGTCTGGTATCTTCCCGTGCTCTTTCGTCACATTCTTTCCTTTTTTTTCTGGCATCGTGAGGGCTATTATAGGAGGAGTTTGGTGACGATTTGTCATCTTCTTCCTCCCACATGTCTTCAGTTTGGGAGTCTTCCTGAACCACTACAGATTTTACCCTGTAGGGGCCCCTTCTCCGGGGTCTGTCGTCCTCACTTGTATCAACAATTCTTTTTCCCTCTGCTATTTTGTTCATTCGTCGGCTAGTCCCGGCCTCGTCGTGTGCTCCCTCTATCTTTTCCAACCGGTCTACTATGGTTTTTAGCAAGGTTTGATTTTCCTTCCTTTCTTTCCTTAGGTTCTCCTCGATCTTCTCCATCCAATCTGTGGCTGAGTTTCCTGATGATTGGTGGTTTCCGCCTTCCGCCATTGTCTTACTACACGAGTTGCTTTTTGTCCAGTTCCCCACAGACGGCGCCAATTGTTGACGGCTGATTTTGGTCTCAGGGGCAATATGGGAATATCACTCCCGAGACTAATCCTCCTTCAATAGTGAATTTGTTTGGTTATGGGGGACCAAAGGCAATTTAGCAAAAGACAAATAACACACCAATCGACAAGGAGATTTAACGTGGTTCGGTGGATTTGGATCCGACCTACGTCCACGGACACAAAAAGATGGTATTTTTATTACTTAGACGCTCTTCTTGGGTCTCTACAAGTTAGAGCTTGAAGATTTAGATCACTCATTCTTTGATGATATTTACACATACTCTGCCCTCCTATTTATAATAGTGTAGAAATCATATTCCTTCTCCTACAAGAATTTCCTAGTTGAAACTATTCCATTTTCCCATAAGGATTCATAGTCAAAACTATTCACTTTTCCCATAAGGATTCCTAATCAAAACTACCTTTACTTTCTTTATCATACCAGGACATTGACTTACTAGTTTACCCCATGAAAGTAGGATAACTTATTATCTTATCTTGTATGGATAGAATGCTTTATTTTCCCGAACATGTCTTGCCCTATGCTCGGTCTTCGTGTGGTCGGTCATAATAGTCTTTTGTACTGAGAATGCTGCTGTCGACCTGATAATTGCCCGGTCATCTTGAACTCAAGTGCTCGGTCACTAACCGTAAAGTTCCCGGCCTCTTACTGTTGACTCTTTAGTGGTCGGGTCGGCATTAATAATCTTGACTGAGAAGTGAATTACCTTTTTTACCCCCGTCGTGCTGCTTAAATAACATAGTGCCTGAAAACACCATCAACATATATATATATTATATATCTTCTACATAAGTTCCCTAGAAAACATAACTACTCTCCACATATTTTCTTTGGGGCACCATCAAAGACCTTTTGGGATTTGGTTGTAAAATAAGAAGTAGGGGACTCTAGCAGCCACTCTACAGTCACAAAGAAAGCTCCTTATGTGTGTGAGATTTTGAAATAAGCCATTTGACCAGTTTTCACTGCAAACTTGAAAAATACAAAAAGATAATCCTTAATCTATACTTTTTCCAACAGTGGCTATATACCTATGTTTTTGCCCATATTCCATATGAAAAGAATCCATCTTTTTTTCGTTGAAATGAAATCTCTTATGGTTTAGGATCTTACATTGAGATCATGAGTTCGAATTTAGGGAGTGCGTTTTTTATAAGAGTCTGAGACTATCATAGATTTTATCTATTCCGCTTAAGTTCAAAATGAATGATTTGACGATCGAATTTTCAATAATTTTAAAAAAAAAAAATCTGGCAATTAATATTTTATATTAATACATGCTTTGATGAAATGGTTGCTGTGCTGTGTCGATGTGTGCCATTTGTTTACGTCATGAGAATATGCTTCAATCAATTTCAATCAATGGCTGAGTTAATTTGGTGGGATTTGATGGTTTAAACACAAATAATTTTTTGATGTAACGGAAATATAAGTGATGTGATATCACCAACAAATTAATATATGACATGTATGATTTAATATTCATTTTTTAATTATTTTTTAATATTTTAACACGTATGACAATAAATTATTAGATTATTATACAGATAACATGATATTTCCGTTGTATTGTGGATTTCCTCCTCAAACACATAGGATAGGATTTGCCTTTTGATCCATAAATGGTTATATAATCAAGACGTTCTTTGCAGTTTACATTTTAGAAATTTAAAAAAATTATATTATGAATATATGAAGTTGGGCAATGTTGCAGTCCTGGGAAGTGTAATTTATTTTCAGAATTTTGATTGGACAAATAAAAAAAAGGGCTGTCATGACTTAAGGGCCTGACTTAATTTGCAACTACAAAAGTTAATGGTGGACAAATTTCTTCCTTACGACGCATGCAGTAAAATATAATATTGGTTTATTTTATATGGACTGTGAAAGCAATAATTCCATAGTGTATGGTGGAGCAATTATGTAATTTAATAAAAAAAAATTATTATTTGAAATTAGTTTTCAAATGTTGTTGAATGATTAAATAAAAAAATTACGTATATTATATTATTTCATTTATTTGTTAAATGATAAAAAATAATAATATATAAAAAAAAATTGCATATATTTTTTTGCTTCAATTTCTTGATGTGTTCATGAATTTTGTATTGTCTATTGATGAGATAAATAATTTTATTACTTATATTTGTGATAAATTATAATATACCGAATTTTTTGAAACAATTTAAGTTTAGGTTTCGGAACGAGACGATATTCGAAAATAAGAGCTTATGTATTGGAAAAATTAGTCGGAGGAAAACGCGTGGTTTCGAGAACCGGTTACGCGATTCATGTTTATATATATTTTTATGCACTAAAGGTTTATTATTTCGGCTATAAAAATAGAAAACAAACTCCGATTGAGTTGACTCTTAAACCATTGAACCCGTTTTTTCGGGACGAACAACTTTTATGTTGAACACTTTTCGAAATTTGTTTCAGAAGAGCCTCAAAAATAATAATTTTCGAAATAACTTAATAAGGCCTAGTTGAAATTTCACGAGGTCCAGAATGTAATTTTCAGAAAATTGTTTATATACCCCAAAGTTTTCGTTAATCACAAAATGGACAAAAACCAAATGAAGCTTGCACTCGATCGCCATGTCTCCATTTCGTCTTTAAGGTGGTCTGGTCGCGTTGGCGGCTAGTGGGCCATTGCTAGCTGGCACAATGACCCAAAAGGTTATGATGGCCACCCTCTGTCTTATGGTGGCCGGCGACTGCCCCAGAACACCGGCATCGGCAGTGTCAGAGAGACGCGCGATGATCAACTTTTTGATCCTGCCTCGTCAATTCGTTTCATGGCTCGAGCAACTCGCCAAATCAAAGCCCTCGGAGAGTACTACAAGATGACAATGCCAGTTATATGATATGTGTTTAGTTGCACGTAAAACGAGAAAGAAAGAAATGGTGAATAGTAGCTCTGATTGAAATTTCATCGATTCCAGCACGTTCGTGAGATCGTTGGGGGTCCGTATATGCCCTCGAAATCTCAGTAAGACCTTCCAGTAAAAATCCGCTAATTTCAAGTTTGCCGTTAAATGTTTGGATGTTTCCTTCTTTTTCTGTTGATGAATGAGTTTGAATTGAAATGACAAGTTTGATGTGATATTGGTATGAAATGTTTGATACGACTTATTTTTCTTGAAATAGTAAGGTTTGTATTGATGAATGAAATACGTAATTTTTGATAAGGTGTAAAGTGAGATAACTTGCGAATGCGGATAAGATTGTAATGTACATACGTTCAGTTCCGAATGATCAGACATAAGGACGGAGAAATTTTGAGGATGAAATTTTTATAAGGATGGGAGAATGTAATATCCCCAATATTTTAGGAATGGTTCTGGATGATTTCTGAATTGAAATTTAGAATTTAAAACTGAATGATATTCGGAAATAAGACTTTATGTGTTGGAAAATAGGTTGGAATATTTTTAGTGAAGTTCCTTCGCATTGGAAATCGCGTGTTTTTGAGAACCGGCTACGTGATTTCTATTTATATCGTTACACATGTAAAAGTTTCTTGTATAGGCTATAAAAATTGCAAACTAACTCCAATTGAGCTTATTCTTAAACAATCAGACTTATTTTTCCGAGACGAACAACTTTCATGTTGAAAATATTTCTAATTTTTGAGCAAAATGGCATCGATTTAGATGATTTTAGTTTTAGCCCTAAGTTAAAGGCCAAAGTGCAATAATGCGCGGACCATATTGCCATTTTCAAAAATTAAATTATAAAAAGCCAAATTTTTTTATTATTACAAAATCACCTCCAAACCATATACACAAAACGAGAGAGAGGGAAAAGAGAGAGAAAGAAGTCATGGTTGGTGCACGGGTCGACCGGCCACCCCTAATGGTACGCGCCGGCACTGTCGGCTTCATTCAGAGTAGGCCGGTCACGTGGTTGCCGATGATTCCCCATTTGGTGGCCGGAGCGGCAAGAAAAATGACAAAACACAGCCTGTCCGGAACGGGAGAGAAACTGACTTCGCTATCCATCTTCCTTATTTCACCGTCTAATTTAATACATTTAGTCCAACAACCCTCAACAGAATTTCCATGATGCTATAAAGGTTGGATTGGTTAATTAAGATAAGGAATGGGTATAAGCTAAATTATTTCTGAATGAATAAGTATAATTTAAAAGTTTATGTATCATAGATTACTATATGGAAAATCTGAAACTAAGGGTGTTTGAGCGGTAATGAAAGATATGAAGAGGGTTGAGGATTTAGCATTTGAGTTCATAGTTATATATATTCGTATATTAGAAACAAATGTATGTATATGAGTATTTGAATGATGTTCGGATTATTTGTCATGTATGTGCTTCTGTATGAGAAACTATGTGATGAGTTTATGTTATATGGTATGTGCGCTTGTGTGTATGTTTGATTGGGTGATTCGTGGTGTAGTAGTCGAGCTGTTTAGGAATCCGTTCAGACGAAATTCATCTCATACCTACTCTAAAATAGTCAATGAGTCCCGTACGAGGATTGTGTGTGTAAGCTAGCCATATTTATGTGTTGTTGAATGATGTGATCTGTGATGTATCGATTATTATGTGTGCTTCATGGTTGGTTGCATGATGTTTGTAAATATGTTTGAGTGTATGTATACGTATGATAGAACTCATTATATGTATGGATCATGTATGCTTTTGTCGAATGAATGGATGATTTGAAACCGATGTAAATATCAGAGATTATAAAGCTTATTTGCTAAGTTGTATTGGTATATCATGTACGTATATGTGTAAGAATTATGAAATTATATTTGCATGTATATAAGAGAAGTGTGCTACAGTATGTATGAATGTAAATGAACCCAAAGTGTTAAGCTATTGTAAGGTTATCGTGGTTAAAGAAGGTTATAGAAAAATTGTTTTGGTATTGAAGAAAGATGTTTTGGTATTAAAGATAATTTGTAACCAAATTGAAGAAAGCTTGTTAGATTTACCGAATTGATGATATTTTAAAGATATTTACTTGGGATAAATATTAATATGTGACTTCATGTTTCAACATTGAAATGGTTTCGATGTTATATGATGTACTTTGTGATTTCGAATCCATGCTTTGTGTGCTTTGAGTGTCTGATCATAATATTGACAACATGTAAATTTATAAAAATGAAAATTTGATATGGATAAAGTATAAAGGATAAAAAAGTTTGATAACTCTAAACTCGTAGTAACTTAGTAAATTTGAAAAATATATAATGTAATTGAATTAAATATTCTCTTTGTTGTATTAACATGGTTACTTACTGAGTTTTTATAACTCACACCAAACCAGTTTTCTAATTTTGTAGGTTGGCTACCTGATGGGTCAACCACTCCAGTTTTGGAAGTCATTCTCGAGACGCGGATCACTCAAGCAGTAGTCACCCTCGCAAGTGTCCTGTGATAAGCTTTAGAAGTGTAGGAATTGTGATTAATATTTTATTTGTCATGCTAAGCACTTTGTTTGTAAATATTAAGAAAATATTTTGATTGTTTATGATATTTTGGGTATAGAGCCCTTGAGTGTTGATAGATGATGTGGGCACGGAGCCCTTAGAATATGATTTTGATGTGTTTTGTGTGGACCTGAGGTTCTTTTGATCGTTTGATGTTTCCTTAGATTCCGTTTGATGCTCGATTGTGATTCAGGTTGTCCAGTTTTAGATACATCATGTCAGATTTTCTTTAAATTTAGAGACTTATGGAGATGAGTCAATCATGTCTCCTGCCGATAGCATCATGCTTCTGGCGGGGTGTTACATCCGGCCAGATGTTTAATTTGAATTTCATATCTAACCAGCCATAATCAGATCTGGTGTCTTTGGTAACTGACAATCTGAACATTTAATGACACTATTGTCTGGTCGGATTTAAGGTTTTCAGGGTGTATCCGACCAAATATTATGGTTTGAGAGAAGGTAGGCCAGACATAGGTGATGTCTGGCTAGCTTTTGGTTATACTCCCTGGAGTTCATTTCTTTCCTGGCACTCATCTTGTAATTTTTCTAATTTTCAAGGGGGTATCCCCGTAAAAGACTCATCATCGGGTTATGCGTAAAAATACAATGTCTACATTGCCGATGTGTGTGGAGTTGAGGAGAAACCCATGGTTGCACAAGGATGATCAACTGTAGAAGGGCTACGCGTAGTGGCTGCTTGCATCGGTGGAGTGTTCGATGTAGAGGGATCCGCTATTGGTGGGCTATTGGAGACGGAGCGTGCGTCGCATAAGTCGTTTGGGTTGAGAGCATGGCTAGTAGGGATTGGGTTGTTGCTACCTCACGCGAAGGAGGATGAGATGATGGGCCCCTAGGGTTGGTGCTTCGCAAGGTGTAAGGATTGTTGCCGGAGTAGATAGCGTGCGTGAGAGCTGCGATGGTGAAACCTTAGACGATCGATAGAGGAAGACGATGTTGCTGCCGTCAAGGTGGAGGAGTTGGGTGAAGAGGGAAAGATTAATTTAGGGCTAGATTTTATTGATTTAAGATTTTTGTGGCTTAAATTAGAAATTCAGCTAATTTTGGAATTTTTGGAAATTGAAAGTAAGCCTTTAAAAATTATCTTTTGCATGTATGGAGCAGTATCATTAGTAATCTGTTGTCGATACTATTCCTTATCAAAGTTAGAAAAAACCACTTGGGGTTTTTGAGATTTTGACATTTTTGGGGTAGAAATAAGTGAGAATAAAAATTATGAGAAGAACTAAGGAGGGAATAAGTTTAAATACATGCAAATTGGACCATTTAGCCAAAAACATGTGGGGGTATTATTTGCACCGAAAATAATTGCAGCCCAATTAGAAAAGCCCATGACCAATTTACTCCAAGAACGCATATTTTAATCAAGCAGAAAATTACTATTTTTATGCAGGAAAAAGACAAATTAAGCAGGAAAATATTAAGGGTACATGCCATTCCTTCTCTAAAGGACATGTTTCATGATGTTGAGGAATATAGAGGTTGAGAGAGGAAGATAGCAGAACATGCAGGAAGCTGAGAACTAATTACAATAAGTTGTTTTCAAGAGCTATAAAAATCAAAGAGGAGCCAAGAGACAAGGACCCTTCTCCAAATCGATCAAAATTAGTTAACATGTCGATTTCAATTACTTTCTCTGTAGTTAATTTTCCTTTCAAGCATTCCTCTGTAATTACAACCTGTTTATATTCTAATAAGGCTTCCATTCAATAGTTTGTAACTTTTTCTAACAATATTTATCATTCCAATAAAGATTTTTTTTTCCATGTAATTTTAGTTTCTTATCTATTATTAACATCCTCATAGAATCCAATTGCATATCCCATACAGAATTTAAAAAATCCATTAATTTTTACAATTGTTCGATTAGAAGTCTGATTGTAATATTGATGATTCATTCTTTTGGCACGTCCAGCACACCACTTTTAGAGCCAACACCAATCAAGGCTCAATTTGGATTTGTTGTTTAACTTGCAGTGAAGTGATAAAATTATGTTTTGCTCAAAATTTAATTTTTAAGTATTTGATTAATGATAAGAAATTGTGATAATTAATCGTGATCTCTTTTAAAAATTGAGTTTTGTAAAAACTAAAATTTTTAACTTTTCTGCACCATCAAAATATTACAAAAAACAGTATAATTATTTTTTAATTTAAAATAAAATTACGTAATAATATTTATGAAATATCATTTGTTTATCATTTTTTTTTTTTTTAAATATGCTCGAAACTTCAATAGAAATTAGAGGATATAAACACAAGTGATTTATTTATTGTAACCATCCTTTTTTCTATGTCGGCAGGCATCTGCAAACTTGCTGACCAATTAGGCAGCAATCAATAAGGGCCAATACCAAGGAAATGCTTTATTGGATTGGTGTCCGACGTCTAAATCCCTCTTGACTTTTCTTTCCCTAAACTTTTTTGGATGGCCCTAATGTACTTTCGAGATCATTTATATCTTTTGAAATTGATTATAATTTAATATTATAATAATAACAAAAAAATATATATATATTAACGAGTGTCATACGGGCACTAATTAACGATCTATTTTAGGAAACTTTTTTATGGGAAAAAAATTAATATTTTAATAATTTTTTATATTTCTCATAAAAATAATGTGAAAACTTTCCTAAAATAATTTTTTAATGAATATCATTAGGACATTTATTAACATGAAGCTAAAAAAATTAAGATATTTATTCATTAGTTATTTCTTCTAGTCAGAAATGGGGATTACAACAATAGTCAGAACCGCCGACAGGAAGATAAATCAAGGAAACCACACAACTGATAATAACAAAATATTTGTAATCATATTAAGCAACAAAATTAATGCTCTTAACAGTACGTTCATTTCAGTATTCCACTTTTAATTGGCCCGTCTAAGATATCCAGGGCTATCACATATTCCTGACAGTTGGATAATCTCAATTTTAAAATTAAGCAAAAAAAAAAAAATTAATAACATTATGGTCAAGATTAGTTTGCACTTGGTACCTGGCCCAAGATTGGAAGATGTTCCGAAAAATATGGAGACTAAGGTCTTAGTACTTGACCCGGCGAGGCAGAAGTTCGGCTGTTTCAGTCGTCCGACCCGATGAGGTAGGTTGGGGTAATAACATTATGGTCAAGTTCAGGTGAAGTAAGCCCTTTATGGGGTCTGATGTGACAAGAGCAGGCCACCGGCTTATCTTCTGACGTACGTTATCGGGTAGGGGTGGATAGATTAGAGGCTGGTATTGTGGAAAAACGTGTGACAATTACCAAGAATAGGCAATTTAATAAAGTTCAGATGGCAGAGAGTGGTTGTGTCAGGCGGCAAAGCTACTGTTTGCAGAGTAGTTGGGGAAAAGAGCTGTCGCATTGATGAGAGGTTCACATGGCTGACGTCACGAGTTGGTGTAACAGTGAAATTAGATGTAGTATATAAAGGGGTTAGGAATTCTTTGTAAATGATTGGTTAAGTGTGAGAGAGAAATAGAGAGGTTGGTCTAACCCAAGATGGTAATAAAACTTCATTTTTCTCTTGTGCCTGTGGACGTAAGCTAATCCATCCTGCCGAACCACATTAAATCATCTGTCAAATCTGTGTGTTTTTCTATTTGCATGCTAAGTTTGCATTTGGTTCCCAACAAAACCAAACAAATTCACTGTTTGGGGTGGTGTGTTCGAGGAGTGAGTTTCTCGATTTACCCTTGTAATGAAAAACAATCGTCAACAACCATCAAAGAATTTTAAGAAAATAATTTTTTTTAAAAATAATTAAAATATTGCTATCAGAAGCAGCTTCCTCCCTGTTTCCCACGATAAAATTCAAAAACGTGATTGAATTGAAACACTAATATATATTTTTTTCCAGTTTTAATTAATAGAAACAATATTAATCAACATTGAATGGGTATCGTATCTTATCAAATAGACATTTCCAGGAACTTTCTCACATCATTTCAACGTGTGAAAATTGTCTGCTTAATTAATTAATAGGATGGTTTTGTGGTTTGATGCTTCTTCTCTTGTGAATGAGGTGTCATTATAGCTATTGTTTTTGTTTTTGTTTTTATTTTTTATTTATTTTGTTTATTTTTTGTTTTTTTAACTATATAAAAGCTATCTTTCCTTTAAAATTCATGTGGTATTTAGTTTAGGTGAACACAAAACTTACAATCCATTAAAAAGAAAATAGAAACAATAACCAAATAAATATCGAAAGAGAGATAGGAAGAAGAAGCATCAAAGAAACTACCAAATGGCTGCTTTTTGGGTATTGTTTTCTAGATAAGATACTCAAGTAGTGAACAAGTTGATAATGCCTCATTGGTTAATCAACTTTTATACTTTTATACAATTATAGTTGGCTCGATTCACCGTACTTTATCTTAAATAACTTTTTCTAGCCAAAGTTATTACCATGATGAGTTTGATAATATGGGCCCCTTATATTAATCAAATATCCTCATCAATTGTATATTTATTTGGTTACGAGTTTAAATAATTTTATAAATAATTTTTTTTTTTTTTTTGTGAAAAATAAAATATAGATGAATTTACTTATATCAAGATTTTCTTCAAAGTCCCCAAGGAGTGTGCTTGGTGGTGTAGGGTCCAGGATTTCACCTTGAGGTTCTGGGTTCGAATTCAGGGGGTGCACTTCTTGTAAGAGCCTGGGACAGCCGGTGGTTTTACCTGCGCCGCGGCCCAGAATGGGTGGTTTGATGGCGGAGTTTCCATCGTTTCCAAAAAAAAAAAAAAGATTTTCTTCAAATCCTACTCATTGTCAATTATTGCATCAAAATATTAAAAAAAAATTATTAATTACGTGGGTGGGCCCCACATACATAAAATGAAAATAATTAAAATTTTAAAATGCACTATTTATATAGTGAATCTGATGCTTATAAATAAATGTTGTATTCCATTGTTTTCTTCATTCAATTCTCAACCAAATCTTATGTATTATAAGAGAGAAAAATATTGTTTATTCTTAAGAGTTTGTGAGGGAGTTGTAATTCTCATATTTTAAGAGAGTGTGAGATTGTTCACTCCTTCTATTTAAAGAGAAGTTATAAAATTCTTTATATTATAGTGACATCTTTCTACATTTGCGTGTAAATGTTTCCCTCACATTAAGGGTTTTACTATGTTAAATTTGTATCTCATTGTTTTATTTTATTGTTAATATTTATAATAGACCAAGTCTCATAATTATAATTATATTGTTATATGATAAATAAAACCTCATGAACTAATAATTATTCTCAATTTCATTTTATTTACTTATCAGTTTCAACCAACGATCTCCTAACACTTATAACAAGAACTTTATACACCGTAAATGCTACGTCTAAAGTTGGTGATCTGAATTTATTTCATCAAAGATATCAATATGCTCTAAAAAACATCACCATCTGATTCTGACACGTGGAAAAGGAAGCACATTCGTTGTATCCCACCAGGAAAGTATCCATGAAGCAACAGCTAAAAGAAAAACAAATAATAATATAAAAATAAAAAAATTTAGGTTATTTTTTTCTCTATATATAAAGAAAAGTTGCCTATGAAGCATTTACTTTCTCTTTGTTGTTACAGTCTTTTTTGCTGCCCACCCACTCTTGTAGCAAATGAACAACCCCCGAAACCCTAACCCTAAAAATTGCAGTTACTTTTCTGATCATAATATTGATCATCATCAGCATCAATCATCAGAATTTGAGCTATCAGATTACCTCATATTTGATGATGATGATCATCATCATGGCTTTGATGAAGATTCCTATTCAGATAAGATGATCATCGATGGCTCATCAAGTGTTGTAATATCAGAAACTAGTAACACTACCATGCAAGTGACATATATTTACACTATTTTTTATTTATTTTTTATAAATTTTTTAGTTATAGTATATCTGCTGTATTAATTTTCGATTTCGTGTTGATATTATAATTTGTAGAAAAACTAAAAATGAGATGAAGAAAATGAAGATGGAAGTGGGACAAAGAGTGGCATTTATAACAAAAACAGATCTTGAAGTAATGGATGATGGATTCAAATGGAGGAAGTATGGGAAGAAGCCAATCAAGAACAGCCCAAATCCGAGGTAAGTAACTACTTGATTAAATAAAGTAACTACTTTAATTAAATTATGAAAAATGATATTTTTACATAGGGATAATAAAACGATGATAAAATGAAACTCAATATTATGTAATTTTGATTGTTTAGAAATATTTTTTCAAAAAAAAAAAAACAATCAAAAATACTTTACAAATATAACTACTCATAAATAATTAATTAAATGATTAGTTTATTTTGAGTTTAGATTAATTTTACTCAACATACTCTGAATAGAGATGGCAAAAAAAATAAGATATCCATAATTTTTGGGATATTTACATCCGTAATCAAAATTTCATATCCATATTTTATCAATAAACGATAAAATTTCCGTGATTGATATCAACATCCACAACCTTCTATCAATGTGGATAACTATATACATCTGAAATATTCATAAAATTAAAAATATTAGAAATCGATTAACGAATATCCGATATAACTACCTCATTTAATACAAATCCAATAATTTAATATGTTTAATACAATTTTGAAGATTAATTTCAATAAAATTCTCAAATATAAAGCTAAAAGTAACACAAAAACGACAATTCAACATAATTTTGAAGATTGATTTCAATATAAGTAAATTACACCATGTCATTTTTAATTATTGGATGGGTATCATGTATCTGATAATGATATATATAACTGTCTAATAGTCTTTGCGAATACCTAATTTTATATCCGTAATATATCTACTATCTATTAAATTGAGACCCCTAACTCTGAAAAAAAAAAAAAATTAGCGGATATCCAAAATATACGACTAAATTGTCATCCCTAACTTTGAAAATAACAAAATTATCCTCATATTAAATTTATGTTATTATGCATTGTTTCTTCATACATTCATAAAAATAATTTTTACATCCAATAAATAAAAAAATGAATTTTTTAAAGAAATAACTAAACTTATTAGTCTAAAATAATGGAGGTTGTTTTTGCTCATTTCATTCCATGTGAATGTTGAGGGTTATTTGATTGAATAATTTTTCTCTCTTAACAATCTACCATTATGAACATATTGTCTCTTATGTTGAATTTGAAAATCATGGGAAAACAAAATATATTGATAAAATATTGCTTTATAATTTATACTCGCTAACTAATAAAAAATAATAGATTTAATTTATATGAAAGCAACAAGTGAGATAGAAAAATAAATGGTCTCTGAAACTTCAATTTTCTCAGGGTTGGATGATTCTCTCACAATTAATTGTAAAATAAAGATTGGAGACTTAAATTGATGAGATTGAGAAAAATAAATAGGTGTTACGATATATTTTTATTCAATTGTTTTAAATAATATATTCAATTTAAAGCATTTTAATAATATAAAACGTAATTTTTAGAGTGAAAATAACTCTCTTAAATATTTAATTATATTTGCATGTGTGTTAGATAGATACAAAGTATCTCGTGATTTCATGGACCCCATGATCAGCTTCAATTTGATGATGAGTTTTGGAAGCCTATAGCGATTTTATAGTACAATTATTGTTCACTTGGATTATCAAAACATTCATTTTATTTACATAGATCATTTTTTTTTTAATTAGAGGAGGGTTTAAGTTTCTTTTTATATATTTTATCATTTTATTTTATGAAATAAGAAATTCAGAACGCTCTTATCATTAATATAGATACTAATTTTCGCTTAGCGAATTACTATTAATGAATTAGGCTCCAAAGAGGATGAAAACAAGACTGGTAGATTGATATAATCACGTCCGAAAATTGTTTGAAGAAAGTTTGAAAATTATGAGAATAAAATTTGTAAGATAATATAATTGTGTCCTGAAACTAATAATTATATACATTTTTTATTCACTCAAGTCACTGTGAAAAATCGAACCCAATAATTAATATATTGAGTAAGGGCAAATGAGTTAGCACTTATTTACATTACTCAAATATCAATGGATTTATGAATCTATGATCAATACAGATAAAGTGAAAAGTATACGATTATTGGGTCCTAGTCAACTTCATTGAAACTTAATTAAAAGATTTGCACTAAGCTTCAAAATATATTATGAAAGAATGTCTAGAATTAAAAAAGAGAAACAAAACGCATATTGTTGGATAATAATATTAACTTATTTATTATTTAAAATGGACAAATTTCATATATCTCATAGCAAGCTTTTTACTATTTCCTAGAATAGCTGATAGTGATTTTGTATAGTACACACATATACATATCGTATAAATAATATAAAAAGATATTGATTTCATAAAAAAATTATTATTACTGTTAGATATCAAATTTTCTCAATCTCAGTCTTATTTAAACTAACAATTATGAAAGACAAGAATAATCAACAAAGTGAATTAAAGTAAAACAAACTTTAACACGCGAAAGTAGCAAGAAAAAAATTTAGGACTACAACTTTACATGTATTCATTTAAATAAATAGTCTTATTCTCTTTAGATTGACAACTATGATAAATTGTTAAAATAAACATTAGATTATTTACAAACTCTTCCGATTGTCAGATAAAAACACTATTCTTATTCAATTAACTATATTTCTATGTTAATTAAGTTAAGAAGAATTCATTATGTTCAAGTCTATTTTAATTACACATGCCCTGCATGTATATCTCTACTCAGTACGAAAATCTATTCATCTAAATAAGATCATATGATATTTTACATAGGTCTAAATATTAACTGTGTTTTTTAAGTTCATTAATATTACCAAATCAATTCTATTGGTCATGAATCAATTGAAAGCATTAAGAACAATATAAACTAAATAATTATGCATAGAAAAGGTCACAACTTATAAAAGAGATTCAATTAATCAAAAGTTCATATTAGCTTCCATTCTAGAACAAGATCTAGTTCATGATGAAAAAGTTAAAACTTATCATCATGTTTAACATAATTAACATAGATAAAGAACTAAGAGAACTAGGATAAAGAAAATAATTTGTGAAAGTTATTATGTTTAACATAATAAACATAGATAAATAACTAAGAGAATAAGGATAAAGAAAATAATTCGTGAAAGTTATCAATCTTCAATCTTGAAGTTCTTCAATTGTCTTCTCTTGATTCTTACTTTGAGCTTGTTGTTCTTGATTATTTTTGAATGGTTGTTCTTGAATGATAGTTGAGTTTAGAGAGTGGTTTGGACTCAAAAAAGACTTATTTTACTCCCTAAAAATATATATGAAAGTAACCATAAATGTTCTACTTAGTTCAAGACTCTATCGTATTGGTGTCGCGACTAAATTAGCTTATTTTCATCCTCAGACTTGGTGTCGCGATACTGGGTTATTTGGTGTCACAACACCCATTTAATGTTGCTATCTGACTTGAAATATCGCAACACTGAGTCATGTAACGACACTACAGTAGCTTCAAATTCAAACTGGATTTTGTCTAAGAAAGAATCTACTACAGTCTTTTACGTTATAAAGTAGTAGATATTTGAATGTGCTTTCCAATACAACTTGAATAACCTTGATTGGATATCATATGAGAATGTTATTTTTAAAACATTGAAGGCCGCATAAATTATGAAGTCGCTAGTCTAATTTGAGGATTATGAGTTTTCACTATTTTTTGTTCAATTCTTTATATTATGTACTTTAAACAATAAAATAAGAAATATTAGTACATTTAAAATGTTCAACAATATCAAAGTGAGGCGAAATTAATAGTAAATATACATATAATCATTAAATAGCCACCATAGATTAGACATTGATACCTAGCTCTTTATCTCTTCTTTTTTCTCTGGGAAATGGAAAAGGCTGATTAATTTCATAAACAAACTCTGAAGAATTAATGTACCAGTTTGTTAAGATAATAAATATATTGAAAAAAAAAATACTTCAACATAATTGTACAATATATGTATCTTTATCTAGTTAAAAAAACAACAACAACAATCCCATAAAAAAAGTAAATGTATGAAAATTTGTTATCGCTATTTAAGAACAGATATAGTTGTGTCAGTTGTCTTGATCGCGATTTAACACGTTAGGAAAGTGTATGTATAACTCAAGCAGTATATAAGATATTTAATCCACAATGACTTACTATTTATCTTATTAATATCATAACTAAACCTACTTTACTAAAAATAATTAATTAATTAAGAAATGTTTGATTAATCTAATTAATTTAAAATTAAGTAAGAATAAAAAAACAACTTTAGATACCTTATACGAGAAACGTATTGGGGCAGATCCAGATCCCCTGGAGCTGCATTTGAACCTCGCGCAACGAAAACGGGTCAAACAGTGGATACATATAATGGGTGTATTTTTTAATAATGAATGAGATACTATATTCCATTTCGAATGCATAGGAAAAAATTCGGAACGAATCGGAGTCCGTAAAGACAAAACAGAGAAAATAAATTTCAGCGCGTAGGGGAGCGCACTCGTATTCTGGTTTCCAATGCCTTGCATGTATATTCCTATCATAAATAAAAATCGATTCAATGAATGTAATCACACACTATTTATTCTCAAGGCTAAACCTAAATTCCATTTTCCAAATTCCTAGGGATTTACCACACATATTCTATTGGTGATCAGGTAATAGAATGGTGTCATGCTAATCCTTGCTTCATTTTCCTTTATTTCCTTCATTTCATTCCTCATTTTTCTTCTTCTTCTTCTTTCTCCCATTCTTCTTCTTTCCCCACGTTTTTTTTCCTTCTCTTCTCATTTTAGGAACACATGAATATTGTTTCCTTTTGTACTTGGTAATTTGAGTTAAGGAAGTGTGTAGAATTTTAAAGAACTTTTGGAATTTACTAGAATGCCCTTAGATACTATTCATTTGAATTTTTAATCTGTATTTTTGACTTATTCTGGTCCGAATTTGGACAAATATTCAACGCAAAAGTTGTAAATCTCAATCTCAGCTTTTCGACGATATAAAATTCATTAAAATCGAAGTTCGTATGAGAAAGTTACGGCCCAAAAACCATGGGCTGTCCGTAACAAAACATCGTAGAATTTCGCATTGAAGTTTCGAAGAATTCATTGTTTATCCCCAAAGTTGTTTCATGAATGTACATATGCTCAAACATAATTTATCTTATATAATACTCGTTCCGTGATGGAACGGTTTTACCGTGCAACAGTAGTAAAAATTACCGGTCGTTACATGGGTATTCCTAATTCACATGCTACCCATTTCTATTGTGACAACAAAAGTGTCATTTACATCACGCATAATGATGTCTATCATGAGCGTACGAAACACGTCAAAACTGATTTTCACTTTGTTCATCAACATATCAGTCAAGACACTGTCCGACTTGGTAAAATTTTCTCTGCAGAGCAACCTGTTGATCTCTTTACAAAACCTCAGCTTTCAAGGCGTTTTCATGAGTTGACTTGCTTCTCTTCCACCAGCTTGAGTTTTAAGGGGGTGGGGGCGTTAAGGATATTATATTAAAACGGAAGTTACAATATCTCTTCCCTATTATAATTTCCTATTCTAGTAAGATTTCGATATCTATTATTAGTGTACATATTTTTATATTTTTCATTTCCTACTATTGGTTTCTTGTATTGCCTATATAAAGACTGTTACACTATAATTATAATTAGATTGAAATACAAAAATTATTAAATTCAATCTCTAACATAAGGAAAACACCGAAGTCAAGAATTAGCATCCAAATTATGTTGGGCCCCGAAAATTTGACCCGAAGCAACTCTAACCATAAAGAAAAATATATAATGAAATAGCTTCGTTAAAACCTTGATCGGTAAACCCAATAAAATATTGAATTAATAACTTGAATGCAACTCTATTATGAATTAATTTGAGAATTATTTTTAGAGTAGCTTGTCTATGTAAGCCTTTATATTGTCTCCTTGACCTAAAAGTTAACATCAGAACTTCCAAGATCTTATTTAGAATTGTCAAATGATTCCAACAAAGTAGCACACTCCACTATCTGTAAATCTTAATTTAATCACTTAAAACAAAGAATTATAATTTAATTTTTTGGGGATTCGAATACAAGATTGTAAGGTCAAAAATCAGCTCTCTTATATTGATTTGGATTCCGCGTTGAGTAAGATTTTATCGTTAATTTTTTTACCAATTGTGATTGATAGTTATTGAATAAGAACTTATACATAAATAAATGTTAACCGTTAATTATTATTAATACACATGTGATATGAGATTATAAAAAGTTTAGGAAAATAATTTTTATGAATTCAATAAGAAGTATAATCCCTAGTGAGTTTTCAGGTTTAGTTAGTATGTGATTTTGGTGGGTGCTTAGGTGCTAATTTTGTTGGGATGTAAGTTTTTGTTATGATATCCATATGTCAATGGATTTATAAAAATAATAATACTAATCCCTAGTGAGTACCATTTAATTTCAATAAATTAAATTGTTTTAGATGAAGCAAAAACTCTCAAGATTTAATTTCCAATTTACACAAAAATTTGGGTGAAATAATTTTATTTTAAATAATTTAGGTTTAAAACTCATGATAATTAATCAGGCTATATATTCCTTGTAAGATTAGTAAGTAAAAACTAGGTTCATTTTTAGGCTTATCCTCTTGGATGATAGTGATGCTAGTTAGATGTTCTCAAAACTTGGGGAGCTAGCCTGTGAATACTAAATATCTTTATAATCACAAAAAAAAAAAAAAAAAAGAAGATCCAAATTGATTATTGTATTTTTTTTAATCTATAATAAAAATTTAAGATAAAGATATTAGGTTCTTTTTAGCTTTCTTTGTTTTGTGTTTGTTTTTTATTTTTGGAAGATTTCCATGTTCTCCCTTAATATTTATAATATATACTACTTACATATTTATTGTTTTCATAATATTCCAACACCTTGCTATAGTGAAAAAGTCAAAAGTAATATTGGTGCTTTAATATATTTACCGCATTATTATTAATTCAATATAATATTAAAAATATAGGAATAAAATTTAAAAAAATATATAATATAATATTTTATAATTTAAAATAACTTATATATATAATATTTTTGTATTATTATTAATTCATTAAAATAAGATTTTTTTAAAAAAAAATTAAAACTTACAAAAAATTTTGTATTAAAAATATTATATTTTAAATCGTTAAGTATATTTTTGTTTATCATTTATCTCCTAATATATATATATATTTGGTTAAAAGTAACCATCCAAGGACAATTTAAATTTTATTTGCCACTTTGGCCCATTTAAAAAGTAGAAAAATAGGTATTTAATAGAAGTAGAACACGTATCCATTATAGATATTAAGATAATTAATTAATTTTTATTTATTTAGGATAATGTTGTGATGGAGAGTCAGTTTGGTTACCAATGATAATTAATTAAGATATTATGAAAATAATGATGATGAGTTTAAAACGTTGGTCCCAAGGGGTGTGGCTTGGTGGTGTAGGATCCAGGATCTCACCTTGAGGTTCTGGGTTCGAATCCAGGGGGTGCACTTCTTGTAAGAGCCTGGGATAGCCGGTGGTTTTACCTGCGCCGCGGCCCAGAATGGGTGGTTTGGTGGCGGGGTTTCCATCGTTTCCAAAAAAAAAAAAAAAAAAAAGAGTTTAAAACGTTGAAATTAATGGAAATATTAATTTTTTTTTTATTGTTATTATAATATGCGACCAGGAATTATTATAAATGTTCCAGTGGAGGATGCCAAGTCAAGAAGAGAGTAGAAAGAGACAAAGAAGATTCAAGCTATGTGATTACAACATATGAAGGAACCCACAACCATGAGAGCCCTTATGTTGTTTATCACCATCATCATCAAATGCCCCAAAATGGCTGGACTTTACAACCTTCTTCTTCTTTACCTCCATGATCTTCTTCTTTATAAAAAATTCTCAAGCTTAATTCTCCCTTTTAATTAAGCATAAATTTCCCAAATGATTATGAAAATTTTTAAGAAATTATTATGCTTTATGTGTAGAATCTATGCTTCTGTTCATCTGTTGCTTTATGTGTAGAATATATGTTCCTGGTGCTTTATGTATATATATTAAATATTGATATTTGCTATCAGTTTAGTTGCATGCATGCAAATTTTATGGGAGTGGGTTATCATCCTTTCACATCTATATCATTTATCTCATTTTAAAGGTTATGATTTAATCAAGATAAATCTAAGGGTCAAAATCTTGACAACACATTAATGAATTTGATCCAAAAGTTGGCTTGACTTTTGTGTTGGTAAAATAATGGCCATTAGATTTATTTTGACTAAATCATAAGCATTAAAAGGAGATAAAAGAAATAATGCAAAAGGATAATAGCCCATCCGGGTTGGATTTGGATTCTTGCAGAAACAATGAGTTTGACAGCATGTCTATTGTAATAATTTTGTGAAAAAAAAAAGTCTTTGCATGCAACGTGTGCATTGTACGTGATATTTGTTGGGGGGTTTTACGCGGCGGAAGTGTGGGCCCCACTAGACGTGCCAATTTAATTGGCGGCTTCAAAAAAGGAGTTGTGCGCGGGCGTGTCAGAGGAATGGGTCCTCAAAGTTGAAATCGATAATATATGATTTCTAAAAATAAACATTGCAAAATGAATCATTTAAATTCGGAAAGAGATTAACAATTTAGATTCTAAGCCAACATCAATTTGTTACCTGTCGAATCAATGAAAGAATTACTTTCCTTTCAATTAAAAAAAAATTGATAAACAAGTAAAGCATCTATAAAAAAAGAGAAACAAGTAAAGCATCTATAAGACTCTTGAATTCCCAGCAAACAACAGTTTATTATTTACCCTGTCGAATCATTGAAAGAATTACTTTCCTTTCAATAAAAAAATGTGAAAAAATGATAAACAAGTAAAGCATCTATAAGCAAAAGATGATAAACAAGTAAAGTATCTGCAAGTAAACTCCTATATAATTTATTATATACCATGTACCATGGGATGTAACATGGACCAAAATAAAATATTCCATGATTGCTTACTTTACATGCACTATAAGAATTGGCATAACATGGGGGCATCTTCACAACAACAGTCCCTAAGGGGTGTGGTTTGGTGATGTAGGGTCCAGGATCTCACCTTGAGGTTCTGGGTTCGAATCCAAGGGTGCACTTCTTGTAAGAGCCTGGGACAACCGGTGGTTTTACCTACGCCGCGGCCCAGAATGGGTGGTTTGATGGCGGGGTTTCCATCGTTTCAAAAAAAAAAAAAAAAAAAAAAAAAAAAAAAATCTTCACAACAACATCATAATTTTTCAACATTTTGGAAATAATTTACAAACTTCCTATAATAAAATATGGTTGATGCGATCGTTTCCGCAGTGTTGGAGCAGCTGATTTCAACGACAGTGGAAGAGGCAAAAGAACGGGTGAGGCTTGTAACGGGTGTTGGCCGAGAAGTGAAGAGGCTGAGAGCCAATTTCGAAGCCATTCAAGCTCTGATGGTTGATGCAGAGCAAAGGCAATGGAAGGAGGAAACGGTGAGACTTTGGTTAGAAAAGCTGAAACACGCATCTTACGACATGGAGGATGTGTTGGATGAGTGGAACACTGCAAGGCTCCAACTGAAAATCGAAGGTGATGATGATGAGAATCCTCAGACGAAGAGGGTATGTTCCTTCTTTCCTTCTGCCTCTTGCTTTGGATTCAAACAAATCTTTATGCGTCGTGATATTGCTCTAAAGATAAAAGAAATCAATGAAAGAGTAGATAATATTTCCAGACAGAAAGATTTGTTTAATTTGAATGTCATTAGAACTGTTGAGAAACCTGAGCGGTTACAAAGCACTGCCTTAATTATTGTGTCAGAAGTATGCGGTAGAGATGAAGAGATTAATACTCTAAAGAGCAAGTTTTTATGTGAGGGTAATGCAGAACAGAATGCCGTCCAAATCATCTCTCTCGTAGGGATGGGTGGCATTGGCAAGACGACTCTTGCTCAATATGCCATCAATGATATGGATGTCATTAACCATTTTCATATAAGAATGTGGGTGTGTGTATCAGACCCTTTTGATGAGCTTAGGGTTGCAAAAGCAATCATTGAAGCTTTGGAAGGTTCTGCCACTAATTTAGCCAAGTTGAATTCACTTTTTCTCCGCATCAATACATCTATTGCAGGGAAAAGATTTTTCCTTGTCTTAGATGATGTGTGTACAGATGATTATCGCAAGTGGGAGCCATTCCGCAGTTGTCTAATGAATGGACTTCGCGGAAGTAAGATTTTGGTTACCACTCGTAAGGATACAACTACTGAAATGATGCAGTCAACTGATTTTATCTCCATCAAAGGATTATCCGAATATCAATGTTGGTCGTTGTTCCAACGAATTCCATTTTTTGGTAGATCTCATTCTGACTATGAACAACTGCAAGAAATTGGTAGAAAAATTGTAGAGAGATGTAAGGGCTTGCCACTTGCTGCCAAAACCATCGGGAGTCTCTTGCAGTTTAAAAAAAGTAGGGAAGAGTGGCAAATTATATTAAATAGTGAGTTGTGGCAGCTAGAAGAATTTGAAAAATGTGTTGTAGCTCCACTACTATTAAGTTATAATGATTTGCCTTCAAAGATAAAACAATGTTTCTCTTACTGTGCAGTCTTCCCAAAATACCATGATCTAAAAAAAGATGAATTGATTAAAAAAGATGAATTGGTTATATTGAGCCAAAAGAAAGTAAAGATATGAAGATGATTGGTCAAGAGTATTTTAATTGCTTAGCCGCAAGATCTTTCTTCCAAGAGTTTCAAAATGACAAGGTAGGTACTATTATAAGATGCAAAATGCATGACATAGTGCATGATTTTGCACAACTTCTTACTAAAAAAAAGTGTTCTTTCGTGCGAATTGGAGGTTCCCAAAAATCCATAAGCATTTTTGATTACGAGAAGCTTCGAAATTTAATGTTGGTAATACATAAAGACGCTTTTGTTCCTGTAGCCATATCCAATACTAAAAAGCTACGAAGCTTTTTAATTATATTAAGTCAACTCAAGTGGATTCATCTCAAAGCTTATTTAATCAAATGACATGTTGAAGGGCATTGACGATAGTCGATATTTATTCATCTCGTGGCCATCAAATGATGATTAATGCACTTTTAAAAGGGAAAGGAAATTTAATTCATTTAAGATACCTCCAATTAGATGGCAAGAATATAGAAGAATTGCCTGAGACATGTTGCGAGTTATTTAATTTGCAAACTTTAGACATCCAAGGATGTGACAAATGCACAAGATTACCCCAAGGGATTGGAAAGTTAGTTAATCTCAGGCATTTAATATTTGGTAATAATTGTTTAGATTATATGCCTAAAGGAATAGAGAGATTAACTAGTCTTCGGACTTTAAGTGAGTTTGTAGTTGTGAGAAGGAATGGCAAATATGGTAGTGAAGCATGTAACCTTGACGGTCTCAAAGAGTTAAATCACCTCCGAGGGTCTCTTAGAATTCGAGGGTTGGAGAATGTTACAGATGTTGATGAGGCTAAGAATGCGCATCTTGAGAAAAAGGAGAATCTTGTTCATTTGGAATTATTGTTTTTTGACATATATAGTTATAGTGAAAGACGGAAAGAGGGAATGGAGCATGAAGAAATTATTGAAGCCATGCGACCACCTCCAAATCTAACGTCGTTAGTGATAAAATTTTATGAAGGCAAGACTCTATTCTCAAATTGGATACCATCATTAAATAAGCTGAAGGATTTACAGATTAGTGGTTGCCCCAACTTGGAGATTATGTCTCCTTTGGGAAAATTGCCATCACTTGAAGTACTCGAATTATTGGGTATGGATTCTATAAAAAGAATAGCAAGTAGTGGCACATCTTCATCAATTACAGCTTTTCCTAAATTGAAAATATTCACACTTGGGTATTTGAATGAATGGGAAGAGTGGGATTTTGGGAAAGAAGATATTACAGTCATGCCCCAACTCAACTACTTGCGGATTGATAGCTGTGATAAATTGAAGTCGATTCCAGATCAACTTCTTCGGAGCTCAACAATGAAGATATTGAAGATTGATCGCTGTCCTATTTTAAAAAAACGTTTCGAAAAAACGGGAGACGATTGGTCGAAGATATCTCACATTCCTACAATCCGTATTAATGGTTATGATGTGCGAAGTGGAACTTTAATGTAGATTGAATCTTTTAATTGATTTAATTGTTTTTTCTGGGAGGATTCTTTGGCCACAAATGACAAACTGCAACAAGTCAATTATTTTGGTGTAGTATGGAGGATGCACTTATGCAAACAGACAGAGATCGATAGAAGAAGTTGGTTAGTATTTATGGTTTTGAGTAGTGCTGGATTCGAACTCAGGATCTGACGGTCAGATCCTGATCGTACATCACCAAATCACGTCTCTTGGGACGATTCAAGTGATTATCTCATGCACTAATTATGAAATCGGTTAGTATTTATAGTTTTGAGTAGTGCTCTTATGTGGATTCTATTCTTCATCCTTTCAACGAAAAGCACTCTTATAATGTAGAACATAACAGGTTTTGTTGTCCAAGTTAGCTATGCTGAGAATTCATGTTTCTTTTTCCAATGAAGTGATCTATAAAATTGACTAGGATTACAATTAATTTGTTTCATTTTATGGAAAATCGAATCAATTAATTTGTCTAGTTTGAATTTTATAGAGTAGCATGAGATTATGTTTATGGTGCTGTAAAAATTGGATTTTTGTTTATAGGGTTCATTGATTTGGCTATTAGGAGGATGAGTGGCTAGACTAAGATGAAATATGCAGTTTATTGTGTTGATTTTCGTCTTGGGGCTAGAATCAACTCATCAAGGTACATATGCAGTTTATTCTTAAAAGTGACTTCTTATTATATGAATATTTATAGTGAAAAATCGTAGTTTTTGACCCTATACACCTATAGGGGAAATATGTGTAATCTTGCTGAATTAAAATTTAACTACACACAGAGAGATAAGTCCTAGATTAATGTTTCTATGGTCAAGTCCAAACACTCTTAAGTCTAAGCAATTATAAAATAAAGCAATATATCGAAGCAGTAAAACAATCAACACATAAATTTGTTGACGGAGTGGAAAACTCTTGGAGAATAAAAAACCACTTCTGGTATAAGTTACCACCCGAATCCACTATAATAGAGAAAACTTACAGTGATGGTATAAGACATTAAACAACTAAGATGAAATATATTTTGGTTGATTTTTTGATTGATATTCGTGTTGAGGCTAGAATTAACTCATCGTGGCACATATGCAGTTTATTCTTAAAAGTCACTTCTTATTATATGAATATTTACTGGTTATTGGGTACCAGGTCATCTGTAACCTACAACCATTTGGAAAACAATTATGGCATTAATCTCTTAACCCCTCAAGCTTTTGTAATCAGTTTGACTCTCGCTCTGTTGTGTGTATTTGTGTTTATGTTGAATCTGCCATATGTTGGAGATAGTAAGAGAACCATTAATGAATGGTATTTGAACTTCATTTTTGCTGGGAATTCAGGTTCCTCCTGGCACATCAGTGGTGAGTGCAATTTCGAAGCAGGGCGCAGTGATTGAGAAAAATCCTGAGGACTTTCATTGGCTTGGCTCCTGAAAATAACAAGATTTTGGAGAACAAGTGAAGAAATTCCTGGGGACAGAAAACAAACCATTTGCCCATTCTATGTCACCACTCACTAATCAATCTTTAGATTACTGATCAGCATTCGATTAAACTATTTCAAGATGTCTGATTGATCCACTCTTGGGATCCACTAGAAAAGGGAAATGAGTTCATAATTTTTGTTAGATGGACATCTGAGAGGGACATAATTAGGTTCATAAGCCTACTGATGAACAAAAAGGGTAATTTTTTTTCCTGGCCATAGATTCTCATAACTGTATCTTTGAATCATTTGGAGTTTGTTTAGCGAAGGTTTTTGAATGGAGGTTAGTACTGTTTCATTTCTCGGATTTCTCTATGGGTTTACCGTTGAAGGTTTTAATGAGGTTGGAATCTTTCTCTCATGAGCTTAGGATATTAATTCTTCATTTATCTTGATTTGTATTAAATTCTTTATAATTATATTAATGCAACACTCATGACGGGGTCTGGATAACATATGATTAGACAATTTCTTATGTGCCAACCTAATTTGGATTTAAGATCTCGTTATGATGCTTCCCCCCTTACTGATGCCATTTTATTCATGATACTAATGCCCCATATAAATTTTTTAGTGCAAGATACTGGCCCCTTGGAGCTATTACTTGTGTGGGGGTGAAACATTGGTATTATGATTGTGTTTTGGTCATAGGTTCCACACTTTCTTCTAGAGTATGATAGCCAAGACATAATATGCTCTAGATAACTTGCTGGTTTCAGCCTCGATGAAATGAGCTCAAATATTGTTGAGAAATTGTTGAAATTCTATCAATGAATTTCCATTTTAATTAACACTTAGTCATCTTCTACACATGTAACACCCCGAATTTATTTTTACCCATATTTTAATTTATTAAATTGGGTGTATTGAAAATTTAGGGATTAAATTGTTATGATTGTAAAAGTTGGAATTAAATTTTATCAAAGGGACAAGTTTAGGGAGGTAATTGATAACTGCCATATAGTATATATATATATATATATATATAATATAATTATAATATATATATATATAATATATATATTATATATATTAAAAAAAAAAAACCTTAAACACACTTTACCAACTCAAACCATAAACACACAGCAGCCCCAGTACAACTTAGCTTCACCAACCTCGTAAGCTTTCACAAATTTATATCCCTACCATGTCTCTCTATTTCTTGTTCTCTCTCCCATACCACACCTCACAAACCCTAAAGTTTCCAGCAGGCAGCAGCCATCAAGTGAGAGAAAGAAAATAGGCGTGAGAGAGAACGAAAGAAAAGAGGGGAAAAAAAGGAAAAAAAAATAGAAGAAAAAAAGAGAGAAAATAGAGGATTTTGGCCCCGATCCGTCCAATTCGGAGCCGTTATAGACCAGTTCTTTGAAGGAAAGCATAGTTTTCGACGAGAGGATTATTTTGGTGGTAGTTTCATCTCAGGAAACTCCATATTCCGTAGAAATATTGGTGATTGTGATACCGTAAGCGGGGACGGTCCTGCTGTATAGTTCCTTTATCTGTAGTCAGCTCGCTAGGTGCGTGGATAAGCCTGTAACATTAATGTTTTCCAAGTATATAATATGTATGTTTTCTTAAATGAATTTTAAGGTAATGCATTAAATGCTTTTGTTTTTAGAAAAGTTTATATTTTGGTATAAAAGTATGGATCGAATATTGGTTATGTTGAAATCATGTGTTTGTGATATATGAGAAACTTGCATGATTTGAGATATATGAGCATGTGTTTTCGAAATGATTTTTATGCTAGGATGCATCCCGTGTACTTATATGTGCCAGATTATTTGCCGTGAGACGAGGTCTCATGTTGCCAGTTTTTACTCCGGATGCCAGTTATTGCCGTGGGGATGCCCCATATTGCTAGCTTTGCCGTATTGTCATGAGAGTGTGCATATAGATGAATGAAAAACTTTATTTTTACAGATATTCTTGAGCAGAATGAGTTTTATGAGAAATGAGATTTATGATTTCAAGTAAATATTTAATATATGGATTTAATACTTTATGTATTTATTTATATTATGAAAGACTTATTTGATCCGCTTTGTTACTTATTTATCCACGACACTAAGCTGTGATCCATTACACTAAGCGTGAGCTTACCCCTTCCTTTAATTTTACAGGTTTAGCAGATTAGTAGATTATTCATTTTTCCATATGTTGTTTCATCATCATTTCCTGCCAGTAGAGAAAGGTTGTGCCAACAATAGTGTGTCTGTGTTAAGTTTTTTTTATTATTATAGTTCTAGATATGTCATTCTTGAGAGAATTTATTATTTGAATATAGGCACTGAGCCTTTATTTGATACTGAGAATATTTATATTTTAGCATGGATATTTCTTTGAGTTGGATCATGGAGATCCTATTTGTATGATGACATTTTTCAGTTTAGAATTGTCTTTTGTATTTGGAGGATCAATCATTTTTACAGGGGAAACTCTGTCCGTTTCAAGTCTCCGTCTCACCCCTACCCTACCCTAGGGGACGAGTGTGACATTTAATGGTATCAGAGCGCTACATTAATAGATTATGTAGACATTTCTTTTCTTAATTAGTTACTCTATGTCTATTAGCGGTTGACATCTTCCATGTGTTTTTAGATGCCTCCGCGTTCTAGAGTTTGAGGTTCATGTCGAGTCTGTACTCGTAGGATAGCAGATCTTGGCCAACCTTCTAGGGAATCTCCAGTTGATGAGGAGGTTAATTCTTATGTCGGGGAACCTTTTGAAGGGAAACCCATTTCTCTTTAGTTAGAAGATTCACTTGTCTCAATTATGTGAATTTCGAGGGCGAAATTTCTTTTAAGGGGGAGAGAGTTGTAACACCCCAAATTTATTTTTACCCATATTTTAATTTATTAAATTGGGTGTATTGGAAATTTAGGGATTAAATTTTTAGGATTGTAAAAGTTGGAATTAAATTTTATCAAAGGGACAAGTTTAGGGAGGTAATTGATAACTGCCATATAGTGTATATATATATATATATATATATAATAAAAAAAACCCTAAACACACTTTACTAACTCAGACCATAAACACACAGCAGCCTCATTACAACTTAGCTTCACCAAACTCGTAAGCTTTCACAAATTTATATCCCTACCAACCATGTCTCTCTATTTATTATTCTCTCTCTCATACCGCACCTCACAAACCCTAAAGTTTCCTGCAGGCAGTAGCCATCAAGTGAGAGAAAGAAAATAGGCGTGAGAGAGAAAGAAAGAAAAGAGGGAAAAAAAGAAAAAAAAAGAAGAAAAAAAAAGAGAGAAAATATAGGATTTTGGCCCCGATCCGTCCGATTCGGAGCCGTATAGACCGGTTCTTTGAAGGAAAGCATAGTTTTCGATGAGAGGATTATTTTGGTGGTAGTTTCATCTCAGAAAACTCCATATTTCGTAGAAATCATGGTGATCGTGATACCGTAAGCGGGGACGGTCCTGCTGCATAGTTCATTTATCTGTAGTCAGTTCGCCAAGTGCGTGGATAAGCCTGTAACATTGATGTTTTCCAAGTATATTATATGTATGTTTTCTTAAATGAATTTTAAGGTAATGCATTAAATGCTTTTGTTTTTAGAAAAGTTTATATTTTGGTATAAAAGTATGGATCCAATATTGGTTATGTTGAAATTATGTGTTTGTGATATATGAGAAACTTGCATGATTTGAGATATATGAGCATGTGTTTTCGAAATGATTTTTATGCTAGGATGCATCCCGTGTACTTATATGTGCCAGATTATTTGCCGTGAGACGAGGTCTCATGTTGCCAATTTTTACTCCGGATGCCAGTTATTGCCGTGGGGATGCCCATATTGCTAGCTTTGCCGTATTGTCACGAGAGTGTGCTTATAGATGAATGAAAAACTTTATTTTTACAGATATTCTTGAGCAGAATGAGTTTTATGAGAAATGAGATTTATGATTTCAAGTAAATATTTAATATATGGATTTAATGCTTTATGTATTTATTTATATTATGAAAGACTTATTTGATCCGCTTTGTTACTTATTTATCCACGACACTAAGCTGTGATCCATTGCACTAAGCGTGAGCTTACCCCTTCCTTTAATTTTACATGTTTAGCAGATTAGTAGATTATTCATTTTTCCATATGTTGTTTCATCATCATTTCCTGCCAGTAGAGAAAGGTTGTGCCAACAATAGTGTGTCTGTGTTACCTTTTTTTTTTTTTTATTATTATAGTTCTAGATATGTCATTCTTTGAGAATTTTTTATTTGGATATAGGCACTGAGCCTTTATTTGATACTGAGAATATTTATATTTTAGCATGGATATTTCTTTGAGTTGGATCATGGAGATCCTATTTGTATGATGACATTTTTCAATTAAGAATTGTCTTTTGTATTTGGAGGATTAGTCATTTTTATAGGGGAAACTCTGTCCGTTTCAAGTCTCCGTCTCACCCCTACTCTACCCTAGGGGACGGGTGTGATAACTCATGATTTGACTGTGGCAATTATGAACTTCTAGCTCTCTTTTTTTCTGACGATATATTTTAAATTTGTATAATAATTTGCATTTTCAGCAAAATACTGTATAAATAGTATTCATAACTTTGCTACTTACTGCATAATCAATTAGTAGAACGTTAACAACATAACAAAACCCGGACCAATATCCTTATTTTGTCTTTCACATTATAAGCATACAAAATACAAATACAAATTTTACAAATGTTTAAAACTTGTATCATGATTTCGCTTGTCAAGTCTTTATATTGGTATAAGCATACCAATACTTATACCAATGTCCATACTGATGTAACTAGAATATTCAAATGGTAATATAGTCGTTGCTCTTGTCAGACCTGCATACCGGTCTCAGACAGAGCAGTTGGGCAGTTTTCATTTTCTCTATAAATAAGCCCCAAATTTATTCTTTGCATACAATCCAACACCTTCATATAATTTCTTACAAGGCAAAAACAGAGAGTTTACTAAAACTTCATAATCATACACTATAATACATCAAGCCCACACACTACATCTTCATATTAATTAGTAGTGAACTTAGAACACTTGGGTAAACAATTCACACCTTAAATCTTCATTATCTTTGTGAGTGCCCAAATATATTTGTAAAATCTTCACACTCAAACACTTGTGATTTGTAAGAGGTTTGTGAGTGAACCTATTGAGAAAACTCATTGTAAAAGGTTCGTGAGTGAGCCTACGTATAAAACACATTGTAAGAGGTTTAGAGTGAACATGACGTGTAAAACTCTTGGTTGCGGGCGAGCCACGGAAAACTCATTGTTAGTGGAAATCTTCAAGCGCGGCTTGGGGAAGTGGACGTAGGCATTGTTGGCCGAACCACTATAAATCACGATGTTATTTTCTCTATTCCTAAACTCTTTACTTATTGCAAGTTTTATTATATATATACTTATTATTTAGAAACTTGCATTTAGGTTATATATTGCAATTGAAAAAATTAACCTAAGCTTAATCAGTAAAGCTATAAGCTTTGTAGCGTAAAATCAACAAAGATTTTTATTTCCACATTATTATGGCAGAACCAAATTCAACCCCCTCCCCCCTTGGGTATATAGAGTTGTGTGTTGTATTGTTTGTAGGTAATTTCAATTGGTATCAGAGCGATATTTTCTCAACAAAGACCTAACCGTCCGAGAATATATCATGGCCTCTATAAGCAACTCATCAAATCTTGCCTAAGGATTTACAACCACTAGACTTCTCTTCTACAATGGAACCGATTATAATTATTGGAAGATTATGATATTGAACTATTTTCTAGCCGTTGATGTGCAATCCTTCAAAGTGATCACACAAGGTACAAAAATGCCAATGAAAAGGGGTAGCAATGGTGATAAGTTTCCAAATCCACATCTGGAATGGACCAATGAGGATTACAAGCAAGCCTCACAAGATGCTAAGGCACTCAACCATCTTATTTGTGCAATTGATCGAAGTAAAATTAACAATCTTTCAGATTTTGGAAATGCATATGAATTATGGAGGTCTTTGGAAATGATCAATGAGGGCACAAGCCAAGTGAAGAAGTCAAAAATCAACCGGTTCATGTGCGAGTTAGATAACTTCAAAATGGAAGCCGGTGAAGAAATTGAATAAATAATTTCTAGGTTTACAATGATTATAAATTAAATAAATGCTCTAAGGAAAACATTGACCCAAGCTATCAAGTGAAGAAAATCCTTAGGTCACTCCCTAAAGAATATAGAGGTTACTTATGATGGTAACCCAACCTATAGATTTGAGATCCCAAGAAATAGGTGCAAAGGGTAATAACAAGTCATAAAGTAATGAGAGTTGAATCATGCTAATAATCGACGAGGTCCATTATGAGAGCATGATATCCTGAAGCGATGTTAGGATGAGTTATTTAACTCTTAATGTGTTTTATACTCTAGCTACATGAGTACTTTTGATAGACACACCTATGTGAATGTAGAAGTGAGACCGCTTGTTATGAAATTTTTTGGCAAAAGTTTCTAGAGCATTCACTATACTGGGATATACGTGTACGGCCGTAATGCACGGGCTTTTTGACTTCACCCTGAAAGTTTTGTGTGTGTAACATTGTTAGAGATAGAGTTCAAAATTACGAGTTACTCTAGTATAATCTGAATCGTCAACACTATGTAAAAGTTCAAGTCGATAAACACTTTTATTTATGCACGACCTTATGTTATATTGCTCGATGAAAGTGTTTTTATTAAAATTCAAGTGTGGGATTGTCGTAAATATGAATTTTAAATTCTTTTTAATTTGATTGTTGGGAGTTACAAGTTTGTATAATATGCAGCTGCCTATAATATAAAAATTATGACTTTAAAATTTGAACGTTTAAAAAATTTAATTTTTTTTTTTTTTTTACGATTATTTCTGTCTTCATTTTTTTTCTTTTTGGTTACTGATTTCTAGCAAATTGAGGGTGGAAGTGTGTCAATCATTTACAAAAAAAAAATAAAAAAAATTATGTGATTGTTTTCTCTTGGGGACGTCGGGGCCGAATCACTGCAAGCATAATTTCTGGACAGAGTCGCGAAACGTCTTAAAGAGAACGACCTATTCCGTGACTCAACCCAATTTCGATTTTATTTTCATGGTGAACCGTAATATTATTCTAATCCTTGCCATTTGTATCTACAGTACGAGTTAAATATATGTTGTGTCATAGTCAGCCTTTTAATGATTTGTGCTGCTTGTCAATTGGCAGATTCTGTTTTTGTCGTGCGGGTGCTACAGTTGTCTCACCAGTTAAAAGAAACTTATAGAAAACTCTTGCTTCTTTGGAGCCTGATTAAATTTGTTACTCAACTTGAAAATTCGAGGTTATCCTAAGTTCTGACCCTATGCGGAATTACAGACAATAAGCAGGACAAGTCCTGTTACTGCAACTATGGAATTGCAACAGGCAATTTAACAAATCAACCAACTAAAATAATAAGCTGCAAATGTAAAAACAATAACAATAATTAAAGCAGCAAATATAATCAAACCACACAAAATCAACACAAGTAATTTTGGTGACGAAGTGGAAAACTCTTCCGAGTAAAAAACCACTCCGGGTATATCGGCTACCACCCCAATCCACTATATCGAGAAAAACTTACAGCGATGGTCAAGATCTATGGTGGCAAATCCACCGACTCAAGTACCTCTATACTGCAAGAACTCAAGGAACTCCTCAAGCCCGCGAGCCACGGTTTTCTTCAGAACCTCTGAAGTCTCTGAGTAGATTATATCACCAATTGACGCCGGAACTCCGACTACCAAAACTCCTCCTAAAGAACTCTAAAGGATTAGGGATTTTGGGTTAGGTTGTGTTGAAGGTTTATCAAAGAAAGGATTTCACCATTAACAAAGAAGACATAAGATTCAAAGAGTCTTCAAGGTGAAATCAAAGAGAGTTGAAAGCTTTGAGAGATTTGGCTCAAGAGAAATATGCTTCAACTAATGAGAATGGCGGCTAAGGGTTATATTTATAGGTAGGGTGAAAACCTAGGGTTTTGCAGGCCAAAAACACGTTCAGATCGCAGTCGCGTTCGAACACTTACTAGAACGCTACACGAACGCGCCCTTTCTGTGAAGACTCGTTCGAACGTCAATCGAACGCACAACGAACGTGAGCTCTCTGGAATGCTCCCGTTCGAACCCCACAAGAACGTGCCTCGAACGTTTGCTCTCTGGAATGTGACCGTTCGAACCCAATAGAGAACGTGACACTAACGCCAACCGTTCGAACACTGCAACGAACGCACCACGAACGTATGTCTGATGCACAGCAGCCAGAAACCAGTCCAATTGCACAAAGATCTTCAAGAAGGATTACAACTCAATTGAACTTGTTTTGTCACGGACACATGCCAATAAAAATGGAACTAACAATCTCCCCCTTTGCACAAAGACTACGGTAATAGATCCAAAAAGAAAAATAGTCAACTGTCAACCATCAAAACAGTGACTTATTACAAATGGACTCGATCTAACACCTAACAAAGTAGTCTTGAAATTAATGCCACCGCAGCAACATACCTGCTACCTGAAACATCCACAAACAACAATATACCGTGAAAAGCATTGGGATAATCAAGTAAAACATAAAGCAGGTAAAAATCTCATGCATGTACAAGTAGAAATCCCTCTCCCCCTTAATCTTAACTCCCCTTAAAACGGAGATATCTAAAGGATATTCTACGACTCCCTCCTATGTATTAAGGCTCTCCCCCTTAATATATTACTCTCCCCCTTTTTGTCACGAAATGACAAAGGGTAAAAGAAACAGGAAAAATAACAGGAGAACAGGAGAAAACACATGCAAGAGCATAAACAGACAGGAATTACTCCCCCTCACTAACAGGCACATAAAGTTAGCAAACTAAGTCACGGGAAGCAAAACAAAACTCAGAAAGGTGCACAGGAAATAAAAAAAAAGGTATGCAAAAACATGAAGCACACACAAGCACATACTGAGATAAATACAAATCCTGTCAAAAACTGACTGAAACAGCATGTAAAGCTGACACAATGATACCCAGTCAGTATTCAGCTGTTTATGACATGAAACAATATGCATCATTTTAAAAGTGGCTAAATACAACACTTATGCTTATGACATAAACACCAAAGCATATAAAGCACTTGCGTGGAAAAATAAAGTGCATAACGAATCAAAGCTTAAGACCTTATTTTATGAGCTGGACACAGCCAAAGAAATCCATCTCTAAACAAACCAAGTCCACAAAATAGGTGTTCAAACCCAGCACCACTAGGACCTGAAAATAAGCAACATTGGTTGCATGCTATATTATTTACCCCAGAAAAATCATGAGCTCATATTTAATAACTCTTTCGAGTGAAGGGTTTTTTGCCCTTATCTTTTGAATTTGGCCATTTTGGCTCTTTTGCACTTGAGTCTCATTTTTTTTTTTTAAATATATTTCTTTTTACAATTACAAGGGGATAGCAAGGTCATCTAGTCAAAGGTCACACTATTTAAATGAACAAAGTATGATAGAAATTAGATTGCCAGTCCAAAAACTCATACATGCGACCAAGCCTTGATAAAATAAAAACGTGTATGTGAAGGTGCAAGCACAGGATGTACCAAAGGTTTTTATCACACACACTCATGTATATAGAGCATCAAGAAAAATAACAGCATATCATACATGCATAATCATATATCCTACATATTAGGATCACATGCACATGCTATTCATGCTCTAACAAGCCATAAAAATATTTTTGGTCTTTTTCAAAATATATAATTTTTTTTTTTGATTTTTCAATTTTAAGGCACAATAAAAATAAAGACACAAACAGGCTTGTAAAAAATCCAATGATACGTGGAGTTGTATCCCGAGTGCAGATCATACTACCGTCCATTCGGAATCGGCTATGAAATTTATGTCCGGGTTTCCATCCTATATACCAAGGGATATATAACAAAAACAAGACACACACACACCCATATGCTGTGAAAACAAAATAAACGTGCAAAAACATAAAACACACGCACACACACATGCAATGGGAAAATAAAAACGCATCTTTCAAGCAGAGTTACACCGAAGTGTACTCTCAAAATGTCCATCAGGACACGCAGAAGAAGATGGAAATTCATCTTGCTTCCTCACCCAAACCTTTCTAGGAGCCTCTTCCACATGAGAGTTCCCAGACAACAAAGCAAGTTTCTCACTCAAGAATTGAGCTTGTATGGTTAGTGCAGAAACTTGAGAAGCTAGATTTGAAGAGTCAAATCTAGGTGACACCTTCTTAGGCCTCTTCTTTTGCTTGTGAAGCATGAAGCACTTAGGCCTAATGTGTCCCGCCTTGCCACAATGGTGGCACACAGGCACAAACCTCTGATGAGAGCGAGGTTTACCCACAATACCTCTAGATCGAGGTTGGGTCACAGGACGAGGAATAAAGGAGGAATAACATGACTACACTCAACATGTTTCTTGCCTAAGTCATGTTTAGCTGCTACAGGCACAACTTTGGAAGTAGAAGCCTTCTCACAGTTAGGCTCAGAAATAATTCCTAACATACGGTCCACATTTTTATTCTCACTAGAAAATACAGACAATTGGGTTCTAGTATCTTCAAGTTCAGTTTCTAATATTTGGACCCTATTAATTAGACCTCTATTTCTCTCCTCCAGGTCATCTACCATCAAAAGGCTCTGCTCAAATTTGGCTTGAGCTTCATTCTTTTCTAGCTCAACAGCTTTCAGCCTTTTATTTACCTCTATGTTAGTCTTCTTAGTAGCTAAACTCTCATTAAACAGTTCAACATAAGCTACCTGAAGACTTTCCTCATCTACAGACTCATCAAGAGAGACTTCTGAATCATCATCATTAACCACAATCTCTCTCTCACCAGTCAAACTAGCAGTGAAGGCAATAAAATTTTTCTTGCCTTTAGGAGACTCATCAGAAGAGTAACCACCTTCTGAATCACTAGGAGATGCAGCCATGACTTTCTTGCCTTTAGCCCTAAGGTATGTGGGACACACAGATCTAACGTGCCCATATCCTTCACATTCATAGCATTGGGCACCACGGGATCTATTATCCCTATCCTCTCTAGACTCACTCCTGATATGCCTATTCTCTTTAGGCCTATCCTCCCTATCCCTATTACTGCTATGGCCACTCTTCTTAAGTTTAAGAAATTTCTTAAACTTCTTTGCAAACAAGGCCAAGTCACGATCCGTGATGGTATCACCATCACCAGACGTATCATGCACAACTTCCTTAGCGATTTTCATCGCAAACGTTTTTGGCTCTCTATAACCAGGAAGCTTTCTCTCATAAACCTGCAATTTTCCTACGAGCTCATCTAAATTAAGCTGATCGAGGTCATTGCTTTCCTCGATGGCGGTGATTTTGGGTAGGAACTTATCAGGTAGGGATCTCAGGATTTTCCTAACTATCCTTCTGGTAGGAATAGTCTCACCTAGGTTAAAACTAGAGTTAACGATATCGTTAATCTAGGTCTCATCATCTTTCATTCTGGCGATCTCAAACCTAGTAGCTAAATCCTGGAGTCTATTATTTTTAACAGACAATGTGCCTTCATGCACAGTCTGCAAGATGTCCCAAGCATCTTTGGCTATCTCACACATTGAGATTCTCCTAAACTCAGCAGAACACACAGCACCATGTATGGCATTAACAGCCTTGCTGTTCCTATTGCTAGCATCAAATTCGTCCTTGGTCCAGGTCAATTTGTCTTTAGGGGAAGTGACCCCATCAACAGTAACAACGGGAGGTTTCCACCCGTATTCAACAGTCATCCAGACCCTCTCATCTAAGGACTTAAGGAAAGCTCTCATGCGAACCTTCCAATGCAAATACTCCGTGCCATCAAAAAATGGCGGACAATTTAAGGGTTGACTACGCTCCATAGCTAATGGGTCAAGGATCGAGTTCAGGCTCTGATACCAATTGAAAATTCGAGGTTATCCTAAGTTCTGACCCTATGCGGAATTACAGACAATAAGCAGGACAAGTCCTGTTACTGCAACTATGGAATTGCAACAGGCAATTTAACAAATCAACCAACTAAAATAATAAGCTGCAAATGTAAAAACAATAACAATAATTAAAGCAGCAAATATAATCAAACCACACAAAATCAACACAAGTAATTTTGGTGACGAAGTGGAAAACTCTTCCGAGTAAAAAACCACTCCGGGTATATCGGCTACCACCCCAATCCACTATATCGAGAAAAACTTACAGCGATGGTCAAGATCTATGGTGGCAAATCCACCGACTCAAGTACCTCTATACTGCAAGAACTCAAGGAACTCCTCAAGCCCGCGAGCCACGGTTTTCTTCAGAACCTCTGAAGTCTCTGAGTAGATTATATCACCAATTGACGCCGGAACTCCGACTACCAAAACTCCTCCTAAAGAACTCTAAAGGATTAGGGATTTTGGGTTAGGTTGTGTTGAAGGTTTATCAAAGAAAGGATTTCACCATTAACAAAGAAGACATAAGATTCAAAGAGTCTTCAAGGTGAAATCAAAGAGAGTTGAAAGCTTTGAGAGATTTGGCTCAAGAGAAATATGCTTCAACTAATGAGAATGGCGGCTAAGGGTTATATTTATAGGTAGGGTGAAAACCTAGGGTTTTGCAGGCCAAAAACACGTTCAGATCGCAGTCGCGTTCGAACGCTTACTAGAACGCTACACGAACGCGCCCTTTCTGTGAAGACTCGTTCGAACGTCAATCGAACGCACAACGAACGTGAGCTCTCTGGAATGCTCCCGTTCGAACCCCACAAGAACGTGCCTCGAACGTTTGCTCTCTGGAATGTGACCGTTCGAACCCAATAGAGAACGTGACACTAACGCCAACCGTTCGAACACTGCAACGAACGCACCACGAACGTATGTCTGATGCACAGCAGCCAGAAACCAGTCCAATTGCACAAAGATCTTCAAGAAGGATTACAACTCAATTGAACTTGTTTTGTCACGGACACATGCCAATAAAAATGGAACTAACACAACTGAAATATGATGCCACACAGGAAATTTAAAAATATTATTTTCCAGGAAACTATTGTTTTGTTTTTTTTTTGGGGGAGTGGAAGCAGCTATAAGCATCTTTTTGTTCATGAAGCAATATGGTATACCATCTTGCCTATCATGAAAATACAGTCCTAATTCAACAATAGATGGATACCCTTTTCCTGATAACATTTTCCAGTTCAAACAACCAAGGTTTTTGTACATATTGCATTCTCTGCCATGATGATTAGCATCAGTTTTGACTAGAAACATGTGAGCATGTGTTATTTTTGTTCATGATCTGTCGCAGAAGTGGGCAATTGAGATTTCTGCAATTGGGACATTTTCAGTTCCTCTTGGTTCTGGGGGTCCTGGTGGCTTTCCTGTGCCATACATTGTTATTGGTAACAAAGCTGATGTTGCTGCGAAAGAGGGAACAAGAGGAAGCAGTGGCAATCTTGTTGATGTAGCACGCCTGTGGGTTGAGAAGCAGGGTTGGTTCCATCTAGTGAGGAACTTCATCTCACTCGGAGTTTTCCTGGGGGTGGTGGTCTTATGGCGGTAGGAATTCACTTGGATGTTGACTATGAGAAATTTGTTTGCCCTTTATAGCCAAATAAGAAATTTATAATGGTGTCTAGATACATAAAAGAAATTTAATACATGCTTTGTAACCTAGATAGTAAGGGTGAGCAAAACCGATTTCGGTTCCGGTTACGCATGGAACCGGAACCTACTCGGGAAAAATCGGTTCCTAACTAAGTGGAACCGGAACCTATCCAATTAAATAGGGTACCCTATTATTCGGTTCCAATTCGGTTCCGGTCCGGTTCCGAATTACCCTATTAATATAACATTGTCATTTAATAGCAAGTTAGTGATTAAAGAAGTTTTGTAGCATAACTCAATTTTATCCATGCTCTTTTCCATTTTATTTATTTACAGTTTGTTTGTAAGGCTTGATTTTTTTTTTTTATTCTCTGAGTGAGTGAGAGAATACAAGAGCTTACGTTGAACACCAGAGGATTGCAAACAATAATAAAGACAATTAAGAAAATGAGTTCACTCAGCAAAGAGAATAAACAGTAAGAGAGAAATGCAACCAAGAACTACTTATTCAATTAATGCAAGTGAGCGTCTTCTTTAGGCATACAACTTAACGGTGCACTTATTTCTATCGCATAACAGGTATGAATGTGTGAATGTAGCAAATGACTCAGTAATATCTAGGAACTGAATAATAAATTAACATGAAACCATAAGCATACGATTCGGGGACTTGGGAAAATAACCAGACCAAATGCGGTTCTCAAATGCGGTTCTGGTTCTATGGTCCGGTTCCGGTTCCGATTCCGATTATTCTGGAACCGGATCGGTTACAACCGGTTCCTTATATTTGGAACCGGAACCGGAACCGGACCGGTTACAACCGATTCCGGTTCCAAATCCTGAATTTCGGTCCGGTTCCAACCGGTTCTGGGTAGACCCAGAACCGATGCTCACCCCTACTAGATAGTATCTGAAGTAATTCATTGATTGAGATGGCAATCGAATAATATACTGTTAATTTAATACGAACGCCACACGAACACGGGTCACAGACTGGTTTTTAGGTGCAACCTAAAACGCTTGTAATTTTCCTGTCCCTTGGCCAAATCATGCATTCTTTATATGTACGCGATCGTCTTCGAGTCTACTTTCCAATGCAACTAACCTCATGTAAATTTGAGCTCTAACTCTTCTGGAATATTCAAATGCGTGAACATCGCTCGGATAACTCGATCAGATTTTGTCCAAATACTTGTCCAATTGCTCCGAGATCTTCAAGACTCGTTACAACTTAATTGAACTTATTTTGTTACGGACGTTGCCAATAAAAATGGAACTAAAAATCTCTTCTTTTTACATTACGTGATAAAACACTACCTAATATAAAGACTACGGTAAAAGACCCAAAAAGAAAATAATCAACTGCCGACCATTACGATATTGACTTATTACATTAAAACTTGATCTAATACCTAACCGAGTAGTCTTGAAATCAATGCCACCTCAACTACCAAATCTGCTTACCTGAAACATTCACAAACAACAACATACCGTGAAAAGCACATAGATTATAAAGAACAGATAAAGCAGCGATACAACTCATGCATGTAGACATAGATAGTAGATATCTTACTCTCTTTAATTTTACACCCCTTAAAACGGAGATATCAAATGGATATAGTACGAATCCCATATACTACTACTCTCCCATATACTACTCTCCCCCTTTTTGTCATGAAATGACAAAGAGAGAAGGTATCAGGATAAACAACACATGCAAGAGTATATGCAAACATGATTTACTTCCCCTTACTAATAGCTCTACTAAGTTAGCACAAAATCATACTGGAAGTAAACACTCATAGATATGTACCGAAAATATGTATGCAGAAACTTGAAGCATACACAGGCACACAATGAGGTAAAAAAAGAAATAAAAAATATTGACTGAAACATCACTTCAAGCAAGGACAATGATACCCAGTAAGTATTCAGCTGTTTATGACATGAAATAATATGCATCACTTTAGATTTTTCTAAATATTACATGCATGCATATGACATAAACACCAAAGCACAACACGCATTTGCGTGAAATATAAGTGCACAACGAATCAAGGCTTAAGACATTATTTTATGAGCGGGACACAACCAAAGAAATTCCTTCTCTTAACAAACCAAGTCCACAAAATATGTGTTCAAACCGAGCACCACTAGGACCTGAAATTAAGCAACATTGGTTGCAGGCTATAAAATTCTCCCCTAGTTATCATGAGCTCATAAATAAATACTCTTATGAGTGAAGGGTTTTTGCCCTTATCTTTTGAATTTGGCCAATTGGCTTTTTACACTTAAGACTCTTGTAGTTTTTTTTTTTAATTTTTACAAAGGGATAACACAAGGTCATCTAGTCAAAAGTCACTCTATTTAGTGAGCAAAATATGGTAGAGATTAGATTGTCGTTCAAAAACTCATACATGCCACCAAACCTTGACAATAATAAAAATGTGTGACTAAAGGTTTTTATCACACACACTCATGCACATACAACATTAAGAAAAATAAAAGCATATTACACATGCATAAATATATATCCTACATACCAGGATCACATGCAACAAGCTTTTCATGCTCTAACAAGCCAGCAAAAATATTTTTGGTCTTTTTCAATTTCTAATTTTTTTTTTCAGTTTTAACACCAAAATAAAATATAAAGACACAACATGGCTTGTCAATATCCAATGGTACGTGGAGTTGTATCCCGAGTACATATCATACTACCGTCATTCAAAATCAGTTATGAAATTTATGTCTGAAATTTCATCCTATATACCGAGAGACATATAATAAAAATAAAACACACCCATATGCAGTGAAAAGAAAATAAACGTATAAAAACATTAACCACAAGTGCAGACACATGCAATGGAAAAACAAATGCAAATTCTAAGAAGAGTTACACCGAAGTGCACTCTCATCATGCCTATCTAGGCATTCAGAAGTAGATGAGAAGTCATTTTGCTTCCTCAACCCAAAAGTTTTCTAAGAATCTCTTTCACTTGAGTATTCACAGTCAACAAAGCAAGTTTCTCACTAAGAAATTTTGCTTCTTTAGTTAGTGCAAAAACTTGAGAAACTAAATTTGATGAATCAAATCTAGGAGGCACACTCTTAGGCCTATTCTTTTGTTTGTGCAACATGAAGCACTTAGGCCTAATATGTCATGTCTTGCCACAGTGATGGCACATAAGCACAAACCTCGGATGAGAGCGATGTTTACCCACCACACCTCTAGATCGAGGTTGGGGCACATGATAAGGTAAAAACTGAGGAATCATATGACTACACTCACCAAGCTTCTTACCTAAGTCATGTTTAGGAGGGACAGACACAGATCTAGACTATGAGTGTTCACGGGTCGGGTCGGGTCGGGTCGAGTTTTTTGATTTTTTTCGACCCGATCGAGTCGGGTCATTCGGGTCCTTCGACCCGCAACCCGAAATTTGAGCAGTTGACCCGCGCGGGTCGGGTCACATCGGGTCTGGTCAAAAAGCTGCGGGTTGGGTCGGGTCAACATAATATGCAGTAAATATAATATATATTTTTGTGATACAAATTATCACATGGTAGTGAGTAGCAGAATCAGCAAAGTGCCTGATTTAACATCAACCTAATCCAGAGTTCGAGTCCCACTGTAAGCATTTTATTTAAAAATAAAATTTTCAAAAAATGAGTAAGCTGCTAAGATTCGAACCGGAGAGCAAATGAAGACAAAGCAATGACACTGCCATTTCAACTACAATTATATCTTGTTAAAATCATATCATTAAAACTATATATATTATAATTATAAAATTATTTAATTCGGATCGGGTCGGGTCGGACCTGATTTTTCTGCTCAAAACCCGTGACCCGATCTGAAATATCGGGTCGGGTCGAAGTTGACCCGAAAATGAATTTTATAATTGATAAACCTGACTGGGTCGGGTCGTTGTGGGTCGGGTCGGGTCGCGGGTCAACCCGACCCTATGAACACCCCTAATCTAGACGATTACGGCTTATTGCAATTAGGCTCAACTCTAATTCCTAACATGCGGTCAAAATTTTTATTCCCACTAGAAAATACAAGCAATTGGGTTCTAGCATCTTCAAGTTCAGTTTCTACTGTTTTAACTCTATCAACTAGACCTCTATTCCTCTCCTCAAGGTCATCAATCATTAAAAGGCTATACTCAAACTTAGCTTGAGCTTCGTTCCTTTCTAGCTATTCTTCATTCAGCCTCCTATTGACATCTATATTCGCCTTCTTGATAGCTAGACTCTCATTAAACAATTCAGCATAAGCTACCTGAAGACTTTCCTCATCTACAGACTCATCGTGAGAGAATTCTGAATCAGCATCACTACTAATAATCTCTCTCTCACCAGACACACTAGTAGCAAAGGCCATAAAATTGCTTTTGTCTTTAAGAGACTCATCAGAAGTATAGCCACCTTCTGAGTCACTAAGAGAGGCTTCCATGGTTTTCTTATTTTTATCTTTAAGGTATGTGGGACACTAAGATCTAATATGCCCATATCCTTCACATTCATGGCACTGGATACCACATGGTCTACTATCATTATCCTCTCTCCTGCTATGCCTACTCTCTCTAGGCCTATCCTCTCTATCCTTATCACTACTGCAATCATTCTTCTTCAGCTTAAGAAATTTTTTGAACTTCTTTGCAAACATGGACAGATCCTGATACGTGAGGGTATCATCATCATCACTTGATAGATTATTAATAACTTCCTTCGCGATTTCATCGCTATAGTCTTTGGCTGTTTATAACCAGAAAGCTTTCTCTCGTAAACCTGCAGCTTTCCTATGAGGTATTCTAGTTTAAGCTGATCGAGGTCATTACTTTCCTCGATGACGATGATCTTTAGAAGAAACTTATCAGGCAGGGATATACAGATTTTCCTTACTATCTTATTGGTAGGAATAGTCTCGCCTAGGTTAAAACTTGAGTCAACGACATCGTTAATCTCAGCGTAGAACTCATCAAAGGTCTCATCATCTTTCATCTGGGCAACCTCAAACCTAGTAGCAACATCCTGAAGTCTATTATTTTTAACAGACAACGTTCCCTCATGTACAGTCTGCAGGATGTCCTAGGCATCCTTAGCTATTTCACACATGAAAATTCTTCTAGATTCTGCCGAGCAAATAACACCATAAATGGCATTAATTGTCTTGTTGTTCCTATTGCTAGCGTCAAAATCATCATTGTCCAGGTCAGTTTGTCTTTAGGGGAAGAGACCATATCAACTATAACCACGGAAGGTTTCCACTCATAATCTACTGTCATCCAGACCCTCTCATCTAAGGACTTAAGGAACGCTCTCATGCGAACCTTCCAATGTAAATATTCAGTCCCGTCAAAGAATGGGGGACAATTCAAGGGTGACTACGTTCCATAGCTAACGGGTCAAGGATCGAGTTTAGGCTTTGATACCAATTGAAAGTTCGTGTTTATTCTAGGTTCGGACCCTATGCGGAATTTATCACAATAATTAAGACAAGGCCTAATTAATATGTCTATGGATTAATCAAATAAACAACAACCCAACTTTATATCTACGTAATTATAGATCAAAGCAAAATATTCAAGTAATAAATAATAATGCAAAAAATAAATCAACATCACAAATCAACACAAGTATTTTGGTGACAAAGTAGAAAACTCGTGCGAGTAAAAAACCACTCCGGGTATCTCCCCAATGCACTATAAAGAGAAAAACTTATAGTGATAGTAAAAGACCTATAGTGGAAACTCCACCAACTCTAGTACCTCTAGACTGCAAGAACTCAAAGAACTCTTCGAGCCCGTACCCCACGGTTTTCTTCAGAACCTATGAAGTCTCTGAGTGAATCAACTTTGCAAACTCTGAATGCCGGAATTCCGACTGCCAATCTTCCTCCTAGAGAACTCTGAAGGCTTAGGAAGTTGGGTTTGGTTGAGTTGATTGTAAATCAAAGAAAGGTTTCACCAAACATACAGAAGACAAGAGAAGCAATGAGTCTTTAAGGTGAAATCAAGAAGGTTGAAAGCTATCAATGTTTTTGGCTCAAAGGAATTATGTTTCAACACTTGTGAAGGCGGCTCAATGTTTGTTTATATAGGTAGGGCAAAGGAAAAGGGTTTCCTAGTGTTATTTTGGCTTAAAAACGTGTCTAAAGTATCATACTTAAACACGAGCTGTAACATCCCCGATCTGGGAGATGTTACCGGCAGGGGATAAATCGTACTAAACCCATAAGCCTCTGACTTTCGAACCATAAACAGACACTAATATTATTTTCTTTAATTTATTATATTATCTGTGGGACCGTAGCCCAAACTTAAAATCATTACATACAAACTCTACATATGAAACTGAAATCTCAATAACACACATTTACAATGACTGCCTCAAAGTCAATGACTAATACAAAACTTCTAATTGACTCTGACTGACTCACACTCTATATGACTTGTACTGGTAGACTCCATACCCTAATGACTGCATCAGTATCCGTCCTCCCGAGCTCGTCCTCCGAGAAATCCTGTAAAACAAAGAAACTGAAAGGGGGGGTTAGATCATTGTACGATCTAAGTGAGTGGACGAAAAACTGAAATATTGATATGAAATCGTTCGGTTCTAAAACCAAAGCTTTAAAAAACAGATTTATATGAAAACTATTTTTCTGAAAACTTTACTTGAAATCTCTTTTATAAAACTTAACCTTTCTGAAAACTGCTTTCTAAAAATTGCTTTTTAAAATCTGGTCTCTGAAAATTATTTCCTAAAACTCTAATATCTGAAAACTATTTTTTCTAAAAATCTGATGTCTGGATGCTGGTCTATATTTGAAAACTTGACGCATGCGGGCGTTACGTATCGCCGTCATCTTATACGCCTAACTAGAACCAGGAATGCAAAATCATGACTTTGGGCCGTTACGTATTGTAGTCCCGCAAAGCATGCCACTCTTGTCCTTGGACTGGTGGTCTTGGGGCGTTACGTATCTCCGTCCCCCAAGCCACTGAACTAGAGCCGGTAGTGCTGATCCATGCTACTACCTGACCCTGAAACTAGGGTCTAGGGGCGTTACGTATCGCCGTCCCCTAGTCCTAAACTAGGATCTGGGGGCGCTACGTATCGCAGTCCCCCTAGCCCTCTATATGTGCACATATTCTCTGTCCGTCAATTCTAAACTGTATCAAGTTACATATTTGGGTGGATTTTTCCCCAATGGCCCGAAAAACATAAAACTCATGTTTAAAAATATTTGTTTTCTAAATCATCTATTAATCATGCTGAATAAACTGTAACTAATAAAGAAATTGGCTAACGCCCTAAAAACGAGAATAATAAGTCTGATATATAAATATGAAATGAAAATCAAGTAAAAGAGAAAGTGTCCATTCACCTATTTCGGACTCTGGCTTGCACTGTTTCGCTTAATCGATGGACTTTGGATTCCTGCCGATAAGCTATAATCGGTAAACTCGGTTAGATTATAAGCTACGGAAATGCTTCGAAATTATACTAAGTTTTTACATTCTTCTTCTTCTTCTTCTTTTACATTCTTCTTCTTTTACATTCTTCTTCTTTTACATTCTTCTTCTTCTTCTTCTTCTTCTTCTTCTTCTTCTTCTTCTTCTTCTTCTTCTTCCCCTTCTTCTTCTTCTTCCCCTTCTTCTTCTTCCCCTTTTTTCATTTCTTCTTCCATCTTCTCTCTTTCATGTCTTCTCTTCTCATTTTGTTTCCAATTCTTGTGTTTTTGTTAATAGTCCTTTATTTATATTAGGACTAATTTGACCAATTGACTACACCTTTGTTTTAAAAAAAATAAAAATTGTTGAGAAAGTTGTGGAATTCTCTAGATAGGTCCGGATTTATTATTCATCCGAAATTTGATCTGCGCTTTTTACTCGCTTCTGCTCCGAATTTGGAAAAATATTCAAACGCGAAACGCGAAAGTTGTAGATATCGGTCTCAGTTTCTGACAATATAATTTCATAAGAATCGGAGTTCGTATGAAAATATTACGGCCCAAATACCATGGGCTGTTCGGGGTGAAACATTGTAACGTCTAATATCAGATTCGTCCTCGAATTTACCGATAGTTATCTCATGAAGGTACATGTTTCCAATTATAATTTATACTATGTGACGCTCGTCTCACAGTGAGTCAGTAGTCAGAATTCTCGGTTGTTACACGGGCATTCGAACGTACTTCAAACGCAGAGTTTCTGCCTGAAAACATTCGAACGGAAATACGAACTCCACACGAACGCGGGTCACAGACTGGTTTTCAGGTGCAACTTAAAACGCTTGTAACTTTCTCATCCCTTGGCCAAATCATGCGTTCTTTATATGTATGCAATCGTCTTCGAGTCTACTTTTCAATGCAACTAACCTCGTGTCAATTTGAGCTCTAAATCATATGGAATATTCAAATGAGTGAATATCGCTCGGATAACTCCATCAGATTTTATCCAAATACTTGTCCAATTGCTCCGAGATCTTCATGACTCATTACAACTCAATTGAACTTATTTTGTTACGGATATTACCAATAAAAATGGAACTAACATGTTTTGTTTGTAAAAACTGGTTCATCGATTCTTTTACATATCTACAGGCTATCACATTAATGTATAATGATCAAGTATCAACCTGAAACACAGGTAATTTTTTTTTAATTAAACTCTCACTTCTGTTTAATGGCCTAGTGAAACTGATGTATAGTAAAGCTTTTCTGTTTTGTTCATAGTAACTGAAGCAAATTAAATCAAAAAACAACAAAACCCTGATTACTGGAACTGAAGAAATAATATGATAATTGATTTCTACTAAAGGGAAATAAAGATTAATTTCTCATCAAATCTCATCATGAACCTCTCTTTTATCAGCTGAGACACAATCCTTAACCTTATCTGCTGTTTTATGCACTGCTTTTGCAGCAGATTTTGCAGATTCCTCCACAGCCATTTTGCTCACTTCTACACTCTTCTTTGCTGCGTCTTTCACTTTCTCTACATCCTGCTTAGCTCCAACATTTGCTTCATTTGGTCCTTTAAAACTGCATGCCCATATTTAAGCTTCAGAATTTATGTTTATAATTATTTATCAGAAAAAGGAAAGAGTATTGTATTTTTTTTTTAATCGTTCGAAACCCCACGCCAAATCACTCATTCTGGGCTTAAGGGGAGTAGGTAAAACTCTCGGCTGTGCTCTTACACGAAATGCACCCCATGAATTCGAATTCAGGACCTCAACGTGAGATCATGAACCATACACCACCAAACCACGTCTCAAGAATATTGTTAATATGCGGTAAGGAGCAGATAAATAAATAAATAAATAAAAAGAAAGAAAGAAAGAAAGAGAACATTGCAGCTCGTAGCAGAAATAAGATAATTTCACATTATGCCCTATGACTTGGTTGAGTGGTTTTTCAATTTTTTCTAACAGTGTTCGAATCCCCGTGAGTAAACATGAGATCTAAAACTCAATTTAGGTAATACCTATTTCTACCTTAGAAAAATAATAATTTCAAATTGTTGAAATTCGGAAAAAAGTCCCCAAGGGACATGATTTGGTGGTGTAGTTAGGGTCTGACCTTCAGGCGTTGAGTTCGAATCTAGGGAGTACATTTCTTGTAAGAGTCTGAGATAGTCAAAGGTTTTATCTGCTCCGTTTAAACCCAAAAGAGGTGATTTGATGGTGGAATTTTCAATAATTTTTTTAAAAAAATGGAAAAAAAAAAAAAAGAAACTCAAAAAGAAATTAACTAAGATTAAAAAAGTGAGAGTCAAAACAATATTCCTATGATTAAACAAGTAACATAAGCTCTTTCACTTCTCTGTGTTAGGCACCCAAAAAAATTTATCACATACCAAAAGTGACGACATCTAAATTGGTGAATATAAGAAATTTTCAAAAAAATAATTAAAGCCTATTATTCACAACACTTGAAAAAGTTCATCCTTCCTACACCAAAGTGCATAATCTTACTCTAAATCAGGGATAGAAATAATCTATTTTATATTTAAAAATAAAAAATAAAAAATAAAAGGAAATGAAATGAAATCATATCTCAAAATGCTTAAATCTTACTCTAAATTCGGAGGAGAAAACTTTAACTGCAATTCATGGATGATGAACTTAAGTTTGTCCCAAGAATTCTTATGTGAATCTCTCAATGTAGAAATTGTTTCTACCAAAAATTGTTGAAGAGATGGCTTTTCTTCTTTGTTTTGTCCCCCTTGATCACCATTAACACCTAAAATAATTTGAAGTGAAAATAGAATTATGAACCACAAAATAAATAATTTTGGGATTCTTCTAAATTTTCCCATGTTATATTTTCTTAAAATTACTTTTGTTTTTTCTGCTTGTTTTGTGGTAATTTGGTTATCGTTGTAAGTTACGTTCTTGTAAATGAAGGCCAAACGTACGTGGAGTTACCATCTTGTATTTAGCTATCCATATTTTTGAATAATTCAAAGGAAGTTATCATTTGAAACTTTTTTTAAGTTTTAACTTTTTTTTCTTTTGAAATTTCCTAATCTATCCTTTTTACGATTGAAATAGACCCCACTTAACAGTTCACACCCAAAAGTCACCCCCATTTTTTAGTATTAACTATTGACACATAATAAGAAACTCTTCCAAAAAAAATTAATTACAAAGAAATAAAATATATAATGCGATTTGTTCTAGTTAAAAAAATAAAGGGACGGCTAGAAGTTTATTTATTTATTTTTTAATATGCTAGAAGTTTTATTAAAAAATCTAATGAATAATTTGTTTAAATAAATGAGTTGGTCTATATTATAATTTATGTAAAACCCACAAATATTTGCATCATTTTTTTATTTTAAAATATAAAGGGGTGGGTAAAATATATATTTAATTTGTATCCCCTTATCTTATTTAAAATTCAAATTTTGATAATATATTAAATAGAGCTAACAAATATTTGTGCTAATTCAGTAAGGAGCACGTGTCAACTAGAGATGATTTCGAGATAAAATTGATAATACATTGTAAGTTTAAGGGGAAAAAAATTTAGACTATCAATTTATCATCCTTAATTACGGGGCGAAAATATGTACATGCCTCCGTTTAAAAAATATTTGAAAAAAATAAGGGATTGAAGCTTTACTTGCTAATTTTTATGCATAATTCATATTTAGCCTATTTTGTTTTATATATTTTATGGACCGTTGTTTTTCGTTCCAAGAGTAATTCGGGAAAAATTATTCCTCGAACAAACCTCCACAAGCAGTGAATTTATTTGGTTAGTTGAGAATCAAAGCAAACTCGACAAGCAAATCAGAAAACACAAAAAAGACAAAGGGCTTAACTCGGTTCGGTGGAATGGATCCCGTCTACGTCCACGAGAACAAAGGAAGGAAATTTTTATTACCACCTCGAATCAAACCGACCTGCTTATCTCCCACTTGCACTAAACGTTTTCTCTCTTTTATAAGTTGTTAAAAACTAAAAATTGCCATAAAATAATTAGCAAGCCAGAGAGTCGAAGAACCCTCAAATCGGAGTCTTCACCCTATTTATATATCTACTATTACACCAACTCGTGATGTCAGCCATGTTACCCAGTTATCATTGCCTAGGCTTATTTCCTCAATTACTCTATAAATAGTAGCTCTGTCGTCTGACACCACCACTCCCTGCTATATGAACCTCATTAATTCAACATTTTTCGGTATCTGCTACACGTTCTGCCCATGTGTCATCCTGTATTCCAATCATTCACGTGATTCGTGCGTCGGCGGATAAGCCTGAGGCCCTCTTCCATCCCATCAGTCGTTGGCCTACTCCCATCTCATCTGCCCTTGGGAGGCTCAAACTTCCGTTTAGGGTTTACATCACCCGTACGTGAGCATAGTGCTACAACCTCGATCTTCGGTGTACCAAAATGAAGGAAGCTCTTCCTTTCTCCTTTTACCAGGTCTGATCGGTAGAGATCCATTCACTTCCCTCACATTCTCTTCAAAAAGGTCAAGCCAACATTAAGCTCCTCAGCCGCATCTGTTATGGACATCTAACTTGTATCTTCTAATAATCACATTCATATGTTTCTTCATTTCTAATAAAGCTTACTCGGGTGTATATGACTGTGCCTTAGTTGGCTTACTCCAAATCTCATTCTCATTATTACAAACAAAAAACATATCTCATGACTATCTCGGGTAAGTCTTCATCTGCACCTCGGGTTTTGATCATCTATCTGACTTCTCATCCTCATGAAGATCTTGGACGTTCATTTGTTAAGTGCCAAAAACTCATTCTATCCCTCTTCGGACTTCAGAGTTTCTCACGATAGAAAATCACCATCAACATATTTTGTGTTTGACCAACTTCAGTTTATTGTTTATGGATTATAGTCCTCATTTATAGCCTATTCAATGTTACAGATTTTGTATTATAATTTAGTGTCTATTTGAGAGTGCTTAAAATCACATTAAATTTTTTTTTCAAGGTTAAAATATTTTAAAATCATTTGATAAGATGTTTAAAAATAGTAATTAAATAGCATTATTACTACAGTCTAAACAGACACTTGAATTTATAATTTTGATATTTTATCTCGTGGAACCAAAACCTTTATTCCGCATTACTAAAGTATAACATAACGATCACTCTGATCATTTCTAAAGACCAAGCTCAATAAAGACAAATGGATTCTCATAACATGGATGACCAAATATTTTATTGGTAGACGATTCTAAAGGCCGATCTAAAGAAAGATGAGAAATTATCACTTTTCCATATGATAAACGATGTAAGTATTATTTACCATGAAAATTTTTAAATTGTTTTCTTTTTAACCTAAAGTTTCAAATGTATTCAGTTTTCCATTTTTATGAGGTGTAAAATGAATAAATTTTCCTAAATTAAATGCATAATTTGTATACTTTTTCATTATTTTTGGAAACGTTGGAAATCTCACAGTCAAACTACCTAATACTTTTTCATTTTATCAGTGGAAAATTGAATAAATTTCAAATTACAGGTGGAAAATATAACAAATTCTAAATTTTCGTGATAAATAATATTTCCGTTATTTATTAGATGTAAAAATGATAATTTCCGAAAGAAATATAAATTAAGAAGACAAAAGGCTTTTCCTCAATGGAAGACCAAATATTTATGGGTGAACAATTACTTTTTATTAACTTACGGTTCATTGTGATGTATTAACTCCACAACTTGATACTTTTTTTAAAAAAAACTTGAGACTTAGCGGTAGCACTATTCTATTGACTAAGGATTACAAATTTTCTTAAAATGGGTATATATAATTAAATATTTCAAAATGCAAACATAAATTGCTGGCTCTAGAAGTCAAAAAGTCTCATTTTACATTTAAAGTCAATATACAATATTTGAATTTTATCAAAATAATCATTTTCTCTAAAGTAAATTTTGGAGAATCCAAATTCTCCGAAATCTACCCCGAATTTTTTTTAATTTAAAACTTTGGATATCCAACGTTTTCTTCGGATCTCCAAAGTTTGAAAATTATATTTGCCAAGGTCTCCAAAGTGTTCACAAAATACGACAAAAATATCCGAATTATCAACAAAAACTTACGAAATCTAAACTTTTCTCTGAAATACTTAGGATTCCAAAATGATGGCCGATTGCATGCTTTGAGGCGGTGACACATCAAACTAGTCATTCGACCTATAAAAGATATTATTCAGTTGATCATCATGTCGCGTATCGGTCACCAGGATGACATCAACGTTTCGACATTGTTTTGCTAGACTGCATACTATAGGTCATATTTTATATTGTACATATTAATTTATTTTTATATTTTATATTATAGACAAATCCTAAAAAATATATTTTTCCTTGCAGGGCCGATGTGGACATAAGAGCTTTTATTATAGGGCATTGGTTTCAGGTTAATGCCCAAAGACGGGCATTCCTCATGGCATGGTCACCACCCGACTCATGCAGCATTTTCAGCTGAATTTGGATGACCAAGTGATCTCTTTTGAGCATCCAGCTGTCATTGATCAGGGACTTCTGTGACAGAGGAGCCTCTATTGTACAAAATGAGGCGATGTTTTCATGACATGTATCGAAAAATGATATATATTTTTCATAAAAAAAATTGATAGTGATTCGATTATTTAAATTCTTTTATTTATCTATTTGGTATCTCGCGTTGGCCTATCTCGTGTTGGCCCATCTCACGCTGGCCCATCTCACGTTTCTCATTCTCCAAGTGATTCATTAGTCACTTATTATGTGACCGTGTATTTGCGATAAAGGAAGGTCAGATGAGGATCGAGGAGCGACAAAAGAAAATGGAGGAACGATAGAAAGGAATGAAGCGGTCATTACAAGAGGCGTTAGAACTTTTGAGAAGGATGTCAGTTGATAGAGATATTAGGCGACTTGATGATGTATTGTCTAACATTGATATTGATGTGTAGTTTTTTTCATTTTGATGTATACTTAACTATTTTGCGGTATAATTAACTGTTTTATATATATTGATATTTTTTATTTATGTTTTCTAACTTATATGTAAAAATCATATGTATCAATAAAAAACATTATCTATTTCATTGAGCATCAAAATCAATATCATATCACCATAAAAAGCTAAGTCTTTTTTAGTGAGAACAAATGAGGAATGTTTGATTTTATAAACAATTTTTCAAACTTAAGACTTCCGAATAATATTTCGAAGATCTGAATTAATACTTCGGATATCTGAAGTTTTGAATAAAAAAAATATTTTAAAACTTCTTAGATCCAAGTCTTGACTTCAGATCTTCGAATTTTACACCAATTTTAGTGTATACATTATAGAATTCATATTCTCCAAAATATACTTCGGAAATTGTGACTGAAAATATAAATGACAAACATTATAGCTTATTTTGACAAATAGATAATTTTTTATTAGTTTTACTAATTTCCCGATATATAAATCAAGAAGACAAAAGGCTTCTCCTCAATGGAAGACCAAATATTTATTGGTGAACAATTACTTTTTATTATTTTACAGTTCATTGTGATGTATCAACTCCACAACTTGATACTTTATTTATTATTATTATTTTTTTTTTGAAACTTGAGACTTAGCAGTAGCACTATTCTATTGACTAAGGATTACAGATTTTCTTATAAACAGGTATATGTAATTAATGAAATATTTCAAAATGCAAACATAAATTTCTGGCACTGGAAGTCAAAAAGGTGACTCTACATTTAAAGTCATTATACATATGGCCAAGTGCAAATTAGACAAGCAACTAGCAAACAACTCCATAAGTCAACAGGAAATGAATGCTGCGTAAACAGTCCGATCAATGAAAAATATAACGTGCCGACCTATAATAATCTTATCAAAATGATTATAAAGTCAGATTGCTATCAATATTTCTACACCAATTTTAAATTCATTAAACGTTTAAGTAAATATCCCAATATTAGTAAATTAATATTCATTCATAAAAGACAAATAAATGTGTCCAAACTCAATTCGTAAGTTAATTGTATTGCTTAAGTTAAAAAAACAAATTAAATCTTCCGAGACCTATCGACCCGAAAATTTAGTACATTAATTTTATGTTTTCAAGACTTTTGCTGTAAAAGATAATTTCAGAATTTCACTGATATTGATAATTATTATTTTTCGAAGTATTATTTTTCATGTAATTATTTCTTTTACATTGCATGACATGTAGAATGCTCGGGTTGAAGAAGTTCACGGACCTATTTCTAGGGTTTGGCCTGCTCTAAGGAGGGGGTCATGACAGAAGAACACCTAGTGCAGGACAAGAACGAGTTCCTCAACCGGCGCAAGTGATTGAAGCTGAAAACTACAAACGAGAGTTCTTTATTCCCTTCATTTTTAGTGTTATCTGTATGTAACATCCCCAATCCGGGAATATTACCGGTAGATGACAGAATCCCACTGTCACCTAAGCCTCAGACCGAAACCAGAAATCAATCATATATGCAAACATTTTCTCATCAAGCAGAAAGCTGTATGAAATATTAAACATAGTACGTATATAATTCGGATGTGAAACAACCACACACATATACATGGATTTTACATCGTAGAAACTCAAAAGAAACTACATTCTATATGAATGTAGACACAATATGATGAACCCATAACACTAGTGACTGCAGTGCTCCTCGTGTCCCGGATCCATGTCTCTTAAAATACAGCAATAGCTCACCCAAAGAAAGTCCCTGCAAAACCTGGAGAGTGGGGGGTGAGTCCTAAAGAATTCAGTGAGTGGAGCTATAAAACCAGAAAACAAACAGTAGTAGAAATGCTCATAATCAGTGTAATAATTTTCAGAATTTCTAAATCATAAATCAGAGTTTCCCTTTGAAAACTTTTGAAAAATTTGAGAAATCATCCATATCATCGTAAAAAATATCCTCCTCAAATTATCAACGGTCAATCTGTACATAATCCTGTGGTCTTGGGGTGTTGTACACACAGTCCCCTAAGCCACTAAACCAGACAACAGTGGTGCTATCAGTGCCACCAACCTGTCTCTGAGAATATCCGGGTCTAGGGGCGTTGTACTCACAGTCCCCCTAGCCCAATGTGTCACGACCCCCTCCCTAGAGCGGGCCCAACCCTAGAAAGAGGTTCATAGACTTCTTTAGCTCAAGAATTCTATATGCCAAATCAACCAATTTAAAACACACAATATTACATCACAAATTACAACCTATAAAGTATACACAACTTTTATGGTTTACAACACAAGACTTAAAAAAAAAAAAATACAAATGACGACTAGAATTTCTGGACCAACCCGAAAATACAACTATGGCATGTGGATCAAAATCTGGTACTGGTTCTGATATGCTCGCGAACTACTTGGAATGTTTGGGGAAAGATAGGAGTGAGCTTAAAAAGCTCAGCAAGTAAGCACTCATACTCTCAACATGACCTCACCAACAAAATAAGAATATATATATATATATATATATATAAAATATAAATGATAATTAATATATGAAAATATCAGTTAAGATATATAACAGCTATCTCAGGCAGAACATACTCACAACAACACATCTCAATCAAACAAGGTTTGCTATCCGGATTCGGTTATAATAATGGATTGAAACCAATGGGAGAGTACCTCATCACAACTCCCAAGGTTTCCCCCATATCAAACCAATGAGAGAGTACTTCATCACAACTCCCAGGGTTTTCCATCATATCATCTCGCATAATGTGCAAGAGGGGGATTGAACCACACACCTCTGCTAATCTCGCATAATCTCGCATATCCGACCATTATCATACTAAATCCGGTAGCGTAACAATAATCTTACACAGCATCCAATACAACACATCTCATCTTATTTCATCCATCAACTCATCTCAAAATCACATAGTACTCAATACTTCAATTCATAGTACAAATATATAATTTATATCTCAAATTAGTATTCACCATTTATGTTCTCATGCTATTGATTACTCAGTCAATTTTCCAACATGCGTATATAAATATATGAAAATAGCATATATTATAATATCATCTCAACAATCATCACTCAATAATACAAACATCCATCAAACATGGTTGCTAATCCGGGTTAAGTATAATAGTGGATTGAAACCAATGAGAGAGTACCTCATCACAACTCTCATGGTTTCCCACCATATCAAACCAATGAGAGAGTACCTCATCACAACTCCCAAGGTTTACCATGGGAGAGTACCTCATCACAACTCCCAAGGTTTTCCATCATCTCATACCACCTGATGTATCATCACATCTCATCTCCGACCATTATCATACAAAACCCAACTGCATAAAACAACAACACACATCATCCAATACAATCACATCTCGCATTCAATCCATCAATCTCATCTCAATAATCAGGAATTCATATTTATCATGCTTTCAATTATTCAATGTTATATCTCAACAAAATATATTTAATATAAATATATATAATTAAAATTATACCATTATATTTATATATATACCGACTCTCACAACAACCACCAATCATCAAACAATTATGTTAAGAGAATCACCACGGAGTGTACTTACCTCTATCCACGTAAAAGTCTCGAATATGTCTAAATCTCGCTAAGAATCTCAATCGGACGCTCAAATTGCAAGGTCGATAACAAAAATCCACTCGATATATCCAAGCGACTATTTTGAGTAGGAAAACAGTGACGAACGGCTCCAGAACTAGCTGAAACGCTTAACGAGGCAAGCGGGCCCCAAAACCAAAAAGCGGGCCCCACAAAGACAATACTTTCAACGATGGATATATATACCAAAATGCTCGTATAATCGAGAGCAACAATCTGATACGTTCGGATTGCCGATCCAACGGTCGGATCTCAACTTCCAGTACGAATCCCGAATTAGCGGTAATCGCAATATAGAAAACAACCCAAACGATGTCGGATCAGGAAGTGACCACTGGCATTGGAAAGATCTCGGCCTGAAAGGTCTTCACTCACCGGAGGTGACCGTCAAAGGTGACCGGAGAAGGCAGGAAATTACAGAAAAGACGGCGACGAATCGTCCTCTTCCGGCGGCGCGTGGAGTAGCGTATGGCGTCCATTCGTCTCGATCTCGACGGATCTGGAAAGTTGACGTCGGCAGCTACATGGGGGACCGGCGCGTGGCTGAAGGTGATCGATGGTGAAGCGGCGGCGGTGGTTTCAAAATTTGGCAGTGAGGGAGGGAGAGTGAGAGAAAAATGAAGGAAAAAGAGAGAAAATTTTTATATTTTTTCCTATCCTCCTCATACGCGTCTCCTTATAAATCAAACTTTATTATTTTATATTTTATTTATTTTCATAAGGTATCACTATCTACCCACCTTACAAAAATTCGTCCCCGAAATTTCTCAATCCTCAAATAGTTCTGGATATTTCTCCTTCATGTCTTGTTCCAATTCCCAAGTTGCCTCTTGAATATGATGATTAGTCCACATAACCTTTACAAGGGGAATCTGTCTGGATCTCAACCCTTGGACTTTCCGTTCTACAATCTTCACAGGCTTTTCTTCATAAGTCATATTCTCACTCAACTCGATCGGTTTGTTCTCCAGGATGTGAGTAGGATCTGGTACGTACTTTTTCAGCATTGACACATGAAATACATTGTGAATCCTTTCTAACTCCGGTGGTAAGGCCAGACGATAAGCCACATTGCCCACACTCTCCAATATCTCGTAAGGACCAATATAGCGGGGTGTTAACTTTCCCTTCCGGCCAAATCTCAAAATTCCCTTTCAAGGAGAGACTTTCAAAAAGACTTTATCCCCCACTTGGAACTCAAGGTCTTTCTTCCTTCGATCGGCATAACTCTTTTGTCGACTCTGCACCTCTAACAATCTAGATCGGATCAGCCTGATTCTCTCTGACGTCATATCTACCAAGAATGAGCCATGAATCTGTCTATCTCCAACCTCGCCCCAACAAACAAAAGTCCCAAATCGCCTCTCTCGTAAAGCCTTAAATGGAGTCATGTCGATTCTAGTCAAAAAGCTATAGTTATAAGCAAACTCGATCAAATGCAAATGTTCACCCCAACTCCCATTTATGTCAAAACACACAATCTCAACAAATCTTCTAGCGTCTGAATAGTCCACTCTGACTGCCCGTCAGTCTGAAGATGAAATGATGTGCTCGTAGAAATCTTTGATCCTATAGTCTTCAAGAAATTCTGCTGAAATTGAAAGGTAAATCCGACAACTCTATCTAATACAATCATTATGGTACACATGTAACCGCATAATCTGCTCCACATACAGTTCTGTTAATCTCTCTGGTCCCCACATAACTCGAATTGGTAGGAAATAAGCTGATTTAGACAATTAATCCACTACTACCCAAATTTCATCAAAACCATACTGTGTCATCGGCAGTCCTACTACAAAATCCATCGCGACATATTCTCATGGCCACTCAGGTGTAGGTAAAGGCTGGAGTAATCTGACTAGATGTTGATGTTCTGCTTTAACCTGCTGACAAACTAAATACCGAGATAAAAACTCTGAAATCCCTCTCTTCATTCCCAACCTTCAATAAGTCTTCTTTAGATTTTGATACATCTTGGTGCTCTCAAATTTCATATAATAATGATCATCGTGTGCCTCATCCAAGATCTCATACTTGAGCTTTCTAGTAGATGGTATCACGACTTTATCACTAATAATTATACATTCTCTGAACTCAATCTGAAAGTAGTCTCATTCATTCCAATATCAGCTCTCCATTTTCCACATTAGTCATTTCGCTCTGTGCTATGTCAAGTCTATCTAATGATGTGGGTCGAACCTGCAAATGGAGAAGAATACCTCCACTATCGAACAATCCAAAAGTCAAACATAACAATGTCATCTTCTCGAACATTCTCTGTCTAACTCTCAAAATTTAACTCACATTCTTCCTACCGTGTATCAGTAACTATATTGACCCTTTAAGATGATAATCAATAGTACAATCATAGTCACTTAGAAACTCTATCCAACGTATCTACCTCCAAAATTTAAATATCTCTAAGTGGAAAAATATTTCAAACTCTAACGATCATTATACATCTGACACTCACCATCATATGAATAATGCCTCCAATTATTATTATTATTCTAACCTGTGCCACAACTTACAAACCAGCTATCTCATCTCTAAAAGAAAAGGGGTTCCACCAAGGGGTCATGCTCATACAACAACTGTAAATAACTTTTGGAAGTTTACGCATAATCTATCACCTTAAGATTCTTACTACTGAAAAGAGGATTTGCAGGTCCCTCACATTCCTGCTTTACCTCTTATCATCGCGATAATTATTATCCTTTCCAATTATGCATGGACACTGTGAACGTATCTATTCATGAACAAATTATAGATATCTCTTCCTATAAAGAGATGCATGAGTTATTAAGGAAATACTCAAAACTTCTTTAATGGCATCCTCATCTGCCAATCCTAACCCCTGTTCAAGATCCGTCAGAGCTAAGGTGATATACCAAAAGCTTTGTAAATGGCCAGTCACAGATCGAGCAGTTATAGACTCCAAATATGTTCGAGATCTTTGGAGAGATATTTACAAATGTCTCAATGAAGCTCCATCCGCTCTTTTGCCAAAAGAGATTGCAATGGATATCGTGGCAAGAGTTCCTACAAACTTCTTGAGATGGTGTTACATTCTTAGAACCATTTGGAATGGAAAAACAGATGGCTTAATCCAATACAAAAATAATTATGCGATTGTTCACTGTGGATATCACAGATTCCATTCCACAGTTTTCATCAACAGTCATGATTTCTTCAATCATTGCCAGTGGAGTCTCGGCACCTTGTTTGATCTTGGTTTCCTAAATGGATTTATTCTTGGACCAAGTCCAATCCATCCCAACTATCCTGGTATCTCAGAAGCCAGCCTAAGTGAGCTTCCTCCCTTCATCAGTAATATTTTACATCGATGGTATAAACGATACAAAAGAATTACTGTCTGGATTGAAACCATTACTCCAGAATGGTCGGATGACTATTCGCTCGTTTACCACCCAATTCATCTTATAAGAATCATACCATCACGTCAACTCACTAATTGGAGACTCATTAGTTGGCCATCTAGACTGAAGCTTAGAGCTTATTATGGATACGATGATTTTCCCAAAAGATATTACTTTCCACCATTCCTGTGATCTTAGAGCTCTCTCCGCAAACTCAATCCGTCGAAGTCTAGAAAGCAATACCAATGATAAAGACTGGCAACTCTTCACTACTATCGAAGAGTCATATAGAAGTATCGTTCAGGGCTACAACAAAATCAAGTTTCTAAACAGTCTCGAAATCCAAATCATCGACGGCCTCATTCATATGTCTCTACGTGCGAAACGTCAATGGGAAATTATATCAATTCGAAGATGATCATGTCCTTGCAACATAACCAAGTTGTTATATTCCATAATGTAATCATAAATCTTATATTTTTTGCTGCTTGGTACTATAGCGTTTGCTTGCTCATACATCAGTATCAACAAAGTCTTCTTTCTCATTTCTCGAACACCAAAGTTCTAATCTCTTCATCCTACTGACTCACGACGATGTTATAACTGCGACAGAGGTTTATATCAGATACAAATGTAGGAATCACGTCAGATAGCGATATGGGCAACTGTCGAAACTACTAGAGATATTGGTCTTAGAACCTTCATTATCCTCAACAATCAATGGAACACCAAATAAAGCTATATCAAATTCAAGATCTATCGACTAAGTGTGAGGTTTTTCAATACTATTCCTCGACAATTTTCACGCATCGTCACGCCATACCTCTCCCACGTTGAGTACCAGTACCACGGCCACATCCAGACATTTTACTACGGACACAAATCTACCCTTTTAATACCCTTATCTAATGCAATATGTCTACAGAACCTAAAACCCTAAGCTCTGATACCAAATCTGTCACGACCCCCTCTCTAGAGCGGGCCCAACCCTAGAAAGAGGTTCGTAGACTTCTTTAGCTCAAGCATTCTATATGCCAAATCAACCAATTTAAAACACACAATATTACATCACAAATTACAACCCATAAAGTATACACAACTTTTATGGTTTACAACACAAGATTTAAAAAAAAATACAAATGACGAATAGAATGTCTGGACCAACCCGAAAATACAACTGTGGCACGTGGATCAAAATCTGGTACTGCTTCTGCTATGCTCGCGAACTACCTGGAATGTTTGGGGAAAGAGGGGAGTGAGCTTAAAAAGCTCAGCAAGTAAGCACTCATACTCTCAACATGACCTCACCAACAAAATATGAATATATATATATATATAAGTGTATGTGTATATATATATATATAATATAAATGATAATTAATATATGAAAATATCAGTTAAGATATATAAGAGCTATCTCAGGCAGAACATACTCACAACAACACATCTCAATCAAACAAGGTTTGCTATCCGGATTCGGTATAATAATGGATTGAAACCAATGGGAGAGTACCTCATCACAACTCCCAAGGTTTCCCACCATATCAAAACCAATGGGAGAGTACTTCATCACAACTCCCAGGGTTTTCCATCATATCATCTCGCATAATGTGCAAGAGGGAGATTGAACCACACACCTCTGCTAATCTCGCATAATCTCGCAAATCCGACCATTATCATACTAAATCCGGTAGCATAACAATAATCCTACACAACATCCAATACAACACATCTCATCTCATTTCATCCATTAACTCATCTCAAAATCACATAGTACTCAATACTTCAATTCATAGTACAAATATACAATTTATATCTCAAATTAGTATTCACCATTTATGCTCTCATGCTATTGATTACTCAGTCAATTTTCCAACATGCATATATAAATATATGAAAATAGCATATATTATAATATCATCTCAACAATCATCACTCAACAATACAAACATCCATCAAACATGGTTGCTAATCCGGGTTAAGTATAATAGTGGATTGAAACCAATGAGAGAGTACCTCATCACAACTCTCATGGTTTCCCACCATATCAAACCAATGGGAGAGTTCCTCATCACAACTCCCAAGGTTTACCATCAAATCAAAAACCAATGGGAGAATACCTCATCACAACTCCAAAGGTTTTCCATCATCTCATACCACCTGATGTATCATCACATCTCATCTCCGACCACTATCATACAAAACCCGACTGCATAAAACAACAACACACATCATCCAATACAATCACATGTCGCATTCAATCCATCAATCTCATCTCAATAATCAGGAATTCATATTTATCATGCTTTCAATTATTCAATGTTATATCTCAACAAAATATATTTAATATAAATATATATAATTATAATTATACCATTATATTTATATATATACCGACTCTCACAACAACCATCAATCATCAAACAATTATGTTAAGAGAATCACCACGGAGTGTACTTACCTCTATCCACGCAAAAGTCTCGAATATGCCTAAATTCTCGCTAAAAATCTCAATCGAACGCTCAAATTGCAAGGTCGATAACAACAATCCACTCGATATATCCAAACGACTATGTTGAGTAGGAAAACAGTGACGAACGGCTCCGGAACTAGCTGAAACGCTTAACGAGGCAAGCGGGCCACATAACCAAAAAGCGGGCCCCACAAAGACAATACTTTCAACGGTGGATATATATACCAAAATGTTTGTATAATCGAGAGCAACAATCTGATACGTTTGGATTGCCGATCCAGCAGTCGGATCTTAACTTCTAGTACGAATCCTGAATTACCGGTAATCGTAATACAGAAAACAACCCAAACGATGTCGGATCAGGAAGTGACCACTGACGTTGGAAAGATCTCGGCCTGAAAGGTCTTCACTCGCCGGAGGTGACCGTCAAATGTGACCGGAGAAGGCCGGAAATTGCAGAAAAGACGGTGACGAATCGTCCTCTTCCGGCGGCGCGTGGAGGAGCGTTCAGCGTCCGTTCGGCTCGATCTTGACGGATCTAGAAAGCTGATGTCGGTAGCTACACGGGGGACCAGCGCGTGACTGAAGATGATCGGTGGTGAAGCGGCGGCGGTGGTTTCAAAATTTGGCAGTGAGGGAGAGAGAGTGAGAGAAAAAGGAAGGAAAAAGAGAAACTTTTTATGCTTTTTCCTATCCTCCTCATACGCGTCTCCTTATAAATCCAAACTTTATTATTTTATTTATTTTCATAAGGTATCACACAATGCCCAAGATCTAGAGGCATATGTCATCTCTAGTCCTGTATCTCGTGTGCACACGTCTATATCCGGTATCAATACCGATATCCATCAATACTATGTCCGTCAATTCCATATCCGTCAATTTCATATCTGAATCAAGTTACATCTGAGGTGGATTTTTCCCCCATGCCTCCAAAATCATAAAATCATACCTTTGAAATCATTTTCATCATCAAAATATTAATCTGAAACCAAACTCAAATCATAAATTTTCAGCTCGCTTGAAATGAATAATTTCACGTATAAATCCATCAAAACAAGATTTGTAAAACTGTAATCTGAAAACATAATTAAATTTCTGAAATAAATACTCTCAGATAAAAGCAAAAAAATATCCACTCACAGTGCTAAGGCAAATCGGGTGTGGTATGTGGCGTTGGTGACCTCCGAGTGGCTTGACGTTGATCTAATGCCAAAGAAATCGTTAGATTTTAATGTAATAAATGAGAAAAGTATAAACAATCAAAGGTAAATGTTCATGCTTATGGTATGACTTATCATGTGGTTACTTATCTGTACAAAACCCCTAGAGTGCCTCTAAATGTCTCAGAATTAAACCGGAATGGTATTAAGACAAGTCCTGGAACTGTGCTTGGTGTCGCAATGCAGATCCTCTACGCGTCGCGACCCGCACCAAAAATCCAGTAACCTAAATTTGCTTCACGCGTCGCGACGCACGCCCTCTTTGGCGTTGCGACGCGTATCAGTTTTCCAGGATCCATAATTTCAATTACACTTCATATACCATTTCTTCAACACCATTCACACCATAACCAGAATAAATACATCACTTAGCATCAATCATAGTAAATATACCATATAACATCATTTACTCCTTCATGCAACTATTAATAAATCCCAACTCAACTTCACATTTAAGGATTTTACAAATTGGGGAATTCGTCAAATCTCCAATTGATTGTCTCAAAACCACATATTCATCATTAAGCTCAAACCAATAACATTCTTCAAGCATCAAATCATCAAAACTTTACAAATTAAGATTTGGGATTTTACCTCTCTCACCTTAAATTAAACTATTGGTTCACAACTGGAGTTACCCGAGCCTCCTCTCTCCATTTCTAAACTTGCATGTAACTTTGGAGCTCTATATTTGATGGAAATGGAGGAAAATATTTTGGATGGAAATGCTTGGTTTCTTTGCTTAAGGAGAGAGAAAGAGAAAATAATGAAGTGAAGAAGGAAACGTGAGGTGGGGTTGTTTTGTTTGTTTGTTTGTTTTTTTTTTTTAAAAAAAACATAAAGCTTAGGGTGGACATTTGTTAACAAGGCTTAACAAATGTCACCAAGCCTTGTTAACAAATATTATAAGGTTTGGTCATTTTTTTAACACCAAATTTATTCGCCAATCAAATTATGAAATTCAAGTCGTTATAAATTCTCCCTGAAATTCCCTACAAGCACTAGCGGCAACAATACTATATTCCCAAGAGGGGGGTGAATTGGGTTATCGCCTATAAATGCGGAATTAAAAAATCTTTGCCGATTTTAGCTCTTATTACCAATTAAGCACTTAAGAGGTTAATTTTCTTTATTTCAATAAATAACCTATATGAAATTTTTCTATTCAACATACATAAATATAAATAAACTTGCAATAAGTAAAAGTATAAAGATAGAGAAAACAACACCGAGATTTATAGTGGTTCGACCAAACGTGCCTACGTCCACTCCCTCAAGCCGCGCTTGAAGATTTCCACTAAAAGCGAGTTTCCGTGGCTCACCCGCAACCAAGAGTTTTAGTGACTAGGTTCACTCCAAACCTTTACAATGAGTTTTCTATGTATGAAAGTTGTATGTGATCTCTCTAACCTCGGCAAAAAGAATTGGGGTTCATTTATATAGAAAATGAAAAGCATCCCCAACAGACACTGCTGAGACCGGTATGCCGGTCTCCAACGTTAATATAGCCGTTGGGAGAATCCGACCGTTAGACCGGTATGGTCACTGGTATGAAGACCGGTATGGTCTGTACCGTCTCCAGAGAGTGTGCACAATGAAGAGCTTGACCGGTATAATGACCGGTATGATGACCGGTTTAGGTCATGTCGGTTCCAATAGTCATGCATTAAATAGGTTCACCGGTATGGTGACTAGTATGGGACCAGTAAGGTCCGTGTCGGTTCTAGTGAGTGTGCAAAATAGAGTATCTGACCGGTATGGGCACCGGTATGTCGGTCTCTGTACCAAAAATGCATATATGAAGATTTTAATGCATTTTATATATGAACCTAATGCATCTAAGTGAATGTGCATGTTTCCTATCAGCTTAGACACTTGATTATATAATTCACATTACAATTAGAGCCCTAAGCTAAGACTTCGCAAGATTATCTTCGATTTGCTGCTAGTCTTCACATTATGCTTCGACATCTTTTTGTATTGTCTCGCATTTGCGCGTCGAAGACTTCATTCTTATTGACGTCATCAAAATCTATTATGTGACTAAGTCGCTAACAATCTCCCCCTTTTTGATGATGACAACCTCTTAGAACTTATGAGCTTCTAGGAGTCCAAATGTTGACAATTTTTCTCCCCCTCAATATAAGCTCCCCCTCAATGTGTGATTGTCTTCAAGATAGCTCTATAAGACTTAGACAAACACATTAGTGCAATTACTCTACTCCCCCTTAATCCAAGGGTGAAATAAGTTTTAATCTCATTCTAATGATTTCTCCCCCTTTGACATTATCAAAAAGTGGAGAAGCAAAAAATTAAATCTAAATGAGATTCCAATTACATATGTGCATTAAATAATGATGCCAAAATTTAAAAATATGCACATTTGGCATTTCCCCCATTTTTGCCATAAAATGTAAAATTCATACATAGAGCAGTTTTCAAAAGTTAGATTCCAATTAATACCATTTGAAATATAATATCATCTTAAGCATGATTTCTCCCCAAATTTGATACCAATTAAAATAAATCAATACATTTCATGATACCAATAAACAATCAAATATCCATGCTTTTCATTATACCAATGGAAACTTATGTTAATATACATGCATTTTATTTTTATTCAAATATGTTATATGACAAAAGCATTTTCAATGCAAATCAATCAAGTAATCACATACATGTAATTTAACTTAATAAATTCAATGTGATACCCATTGATATGAAAAAGGGTTTAACTTTATGATTAAGGTATTTAATGATATCAAATGAACAATTGATACCAATAGAAGTTTGAATACTTTCCTAATCATTTTGTATGCTTCAAAAAATTTATACCAATATGAAATATGCATACATACACAACTTAGAGGAAATGGTACCAATGTTTCCATGAATACGGATTTTACCTATTACCGTTGCGATTCCTCATTTCTTCGACCCTTTGGGATCAATTAACAATTCTCTTTATGATCATTCCCAAAGCTCCCCCTACAAATTTATCAATTAAACTTTGGTACCCAAACTTTTTTGGGTCCATTGCGGTTAATTTTGATTCCTGGAGGAATCCATGTATTTTTAATCACATTCTTATTAATGCATTCAAAAATTTTATGTCCTTTTTCATTACATGCATGACATATGACATTTTCATTGATAGCATTGTTAACATGAGAATCAGATGCCTTAACAAAATAATTTCTCAAAAAGTTTCTCTTAACGTGAGGCCTATATCCTAATTCTTCTCTTTTAAATGCATATTTTTGGGATCCAATAAACATATTAAAATTCTTTTGTCCCAATGTGAATTTGCTAACAATATTTTGTAAATCTGTAACTTTTTCATTTAATAACACATTTTCATTTAAAATAGATTCACATTCACATGTTTTTGAGCTAGATGGCATACTAGATATGGAATTTTGAAGTTCTAGCTTTTTATTTCTTAAACATGTATTTTCAAGCATGTGATTTCTTTTTCATGTTTGCTCTTTAAGCATATAATCTCATTATCTAAAACATGAAATTTATCCATACAATATGCATGATCATTTTTTAGTGATAAATGCTCATTTTTAACCAATTTAATTTCTTTTTAAGCATATCACACAACTCATTTAAGCCATTAAATGCATTAAGTAAATCATTATAATCTTGAGAGTTGTGTACCTCTTCTTCTTCGCTTTCAAAGAATAAATCCTCATCCTCGATAGCCATGAATGCTATTGATTTGTCTTTGACTTGGACCTCTTCCTCAGTGGATGAGCTGGAGTCGCTATCGCTCCAAGTTGAAGTAGCTTTCATTGCCTTTTTCTTGGATTTTCCTTTCATTTTTCTCAATTGACAATCGACAGCTTGATGAGCGGAAAATATATCAATATTTACCGCCCCTTTAACTTAATATTTTGTTAGTTTCTCGGGTTTGATGAACGTTTTGATGTGTTTTAGTTTATTTTGCAGATAAAATAATATCGGGTCTCAATAAAATCATTTAGGATGAAATATCGGTCAAATAAGGGCAATTATTGGACTTGATATATTAATTTTGGAGATTGGAAACTTGAAAGGGCGTTTTGACGAAGTGCAGTTTTGGGAATTCCAATTTTGCGCATCTGTCGTATTTTGGGCATAACTTTTTACTCAGATATCGGATTGAGCTGATTCAAGTGCCAGAATAAAGAAGACGCAAAGATCTACAACTTTGAAAGAGAAAATATTTTCGAATTCTGAAGAGTTCATGACCGAAATTGATGAACCATCCAGACGTGTGTGATGTGTAATTATTAAAGTCATTATCAATCATTTTCAAAGCAAAATATAAATTAATAAATAATTAATAAAAATTATCAAATCACACCAAACAAGATAAGAAATTAGTGGAGCAATTATGGATTTGGTGGAGTAATTAGTGGAGAAATTAATAATAGATTTGGTAGAGAATTTGATGGATGATTTGATATAGGCAAAATTTTGCCTATAAATACCAAGCCATTTCATTTGTAAAATTCATACTTTCTTCTTTGAAATTCCTAATGAATAAATAAGAAGATTGTATCTTGTTTGTTTATTTACAGCTTCCAGTAATTAATTTCCGCTTTCGCACTTTCTTTTCTTTACTTTTCAGTTTTTACTTTCCGCAATTTACTTTTACGCACAAACCTTTTCTTCTTTACTTTTGCAGTTTTTATTTTTCAAGCAATGAGGAGGTAACTCCCCTTTGCTGGGGTAAAAGGTAAAGCTTTTATTATTGCTATCTAGATTAATCTCCCTTAAATATAAAATATAAACTATTTAAAATCTGACTTAATGGGGATACCGCTATATTGGCCGGTTTGAAATTAATTATAAATTGGTTTTAACCTGACTAAGTATGGATACCGCCTGGTTGGTCGGTTGGTAATTAATTATTAATTTGACTTAATCAGGATACCGCCTATATGGCTGGTTGGTAATTATCACGCAAAGTTAATATATTATATTAAGGGAGATATTTAAAATAGTAGTAATAAAAGTTGATCCGCTAACCCCAGCATTTTCTTTTATTGTACTTTTACTTTATTTAATTTCAGTAATTTACTTTTCAGCAATTTACTTTCAGTAATTTACTTTTATTTTTTTTTACTTTTTACTTTTTACTTTTTACTTTTACTTTTTACTTTTTTTTACTTTTCAGCAATTTACTTTTCAGTATTTAATTTTCAGAATTTACTTTATGTCTTTTATTTTATTTAAATTTTTACTACCCGTAAATATGTGTCGTAACTAAGCCAGTTATCTGGGGTTGTGATGAAATCCAATATCACCGGTTTATAAGGGGTTAAATTATAGTTTGGGTAATATAAAAGGTTTATTTATTGAGTCTTAATATTAATGCTTTTTATTAACTGGCCATTAATAAAATTGAACTGGTAAACTTAAAATGAACTAGACATAGGGATTTTAAGTTTAAGACCTTAGACTCAATAGCCCACGATCTTCCTTGAGGATAGATAACCCTTTAATAGATTTCCTTACATGATAGAAATATACCTGTCGGGCGGGGGTAGCCATAATTGGAACTTAATCTTAATGAATCCAGGTAATTTGGTTGACATAGACATATGGTTCAATTGGGTTATACTGGATATTTGTAGTTGACCATCGAAATAGGCTTTTACATAATTTAGTGTTCCAGGTTAATAAATCAATATTTTATCCAACTATAAGATAACCACTTCATCTTTAAAATGATATGGGAAGAAATCACAACCCTAGATAGTTTTTAATAGTGAACTTTCTTAAACATACTTTCGAACAATTTTATTTACTTATTTTTAAATTTAGAATCGTCACCTTTTCAAATCTATCAAACAACCTGTTAGATACTAGTAATCATTTGACCTCATAAAATTAATAGCTTAGGTATTAAGTCCTCGTGGGATCGATACTTTTTATACTACTTGAACGATACGTGCGCTTGCGTTATACGCGTGTGTTTACGCCGGTCACAGCTACATGACCCGATTTGTTGCATTCATAACAAACAATTTTCTTGTTCTTCCGCGACCATTTTTCTTCTTTCTTTTCATCATTCTTTGATTTTCCTTTAAGTTTTGCGGATTTGAGGAGCTTTTTTACTTTATTGGTTATTATTTCCAATTCATCATCACTATCCTCTTCTTCACTTGAGCTTGAATCATATATTTTTCTTGCTTTCAAGGCAAGATTATTCATTGTTCTCTTCTCATCGTCCTCCTTTTGATCCATCTTGATCTCCAATTCATACTCAAGTAAATTTCCGACCAAATCATCCATCTTCAAAGTGTTCATGTCGTTTGCTTCTCTAATGGAGGAGGTGTAGCTTCTAAATTCCTTTGGGAGTGATCTTAGAATTTTCTTCATTTAATCGGATGGCCCAATGACTTTTCCCAAAGAACCCAAGTGGTTTATGGTGATTGTGAACCTCGAAATCAAATGATCAATTTCTTCCTCGGATTCCATCTTGAAATTATCCAATTCGCACATAAACTGGTTGATCTTGGATTCTTACACTTGACTTGTGCCCTCGTTGACCATTTCTAATGACTTCCATAAATCATATGCGTTTCCAAATTCCGGAAGCTTGCTTACTTGATCCCGATCAATGGCACATAGAAGTTGGTTGAGTGCCTTAGCATTTTGTGAGGCTTGTTTTAAATCCTCATCATTCCATTCTAGACTTGGCTTTGGAATATCAACCCCGTTGCTATCCTTCTTCGTTGGCACTTTTACACCCCGTGTAATTACCAAATAGGATTGTGGATCAACGGCAAGAAGATAATTCAACGTCCTCATTTTTCAATAATTGTAATCCGTTTCGTGGTAAAATGAAGGTCTAATTGTTGAAAATCCTTCGGCAAGATTTGACGAGTTGCTTGTAGATGCCATGATTTATTCTCGGACGGTTAAGTCTTTATTGAGAATACCTCGCTCTGATACCAACTGAAATTCCCTACAAGCACTAGCGAATACAATATTATATTCCCAAGAGGGGGTGAAATGGGTTATCACCTATAAATGCGGAATTAAAAAATCTTTGCCGATTTTAGCTCTTATTACCAATTAAGCACTTAGGAGGTTAATTTTCTTTATTTCAATAAATAACCTATATGCAAGTTTTCTATTCAACATACATAAATATAAATAAACTTGCAATAAGTAAAAGTATAATGATAGAGAAAACAACACCGAGATTTATAGTGGTTCGGCCAAACGTACCTACGTCCACTCCCTCAATCCGCACTTGAAGATTTCCACTAAAAGTGAGTTTCCGTGACTCACCCGCAACCAAGAGTTTTAGCGACTAGGTTCACTCCAAACCTTTACAATGAGTTTTCTACGTAGGCGCACTCACAACCTTTACAATTTACCCAAACGATGGGATTTCACAAATCACAGATGTTTTGTACAAAGAAGATTTAAAACACACTTGGATACTCAAAATGATAAAGAAGATTGTGTGAGTTGGATATCCAAGTGTTCTAAGCTCACAACTAAATGTATAGAAGGTGTAGTGTGTGAGCTTGAGAGTGTTTGATTATGAAGGTGTGATAACTCTCTTGTTTTTACCTTAGAGAATGTGTATGAAGGTTGTATGTGATCTCTCTAACCTTGGCAAAAAGAATTGGGGTTCATTTATATAGAAAATGAAAAGCATCCCCAACAGACACTGCTGTCTCTAACGTTAATACAGCCGTTGGGAGAATCTGACCGTTAGACTGGTATGGTCACTGGTATGAGGACCGGTATGGTCCGTGCCGATTCCAGAGAGTGTGCACAATAAAGAGCTTGACCGGTATGGTGACCGATATGATGATCGATTTAGGTCATGCCGGTTCCAATAGCCATGCATTAAATAGGTTCACTGGTATGGTGACCGGTATGGGACCGGTAAGGTCCGTGTCGATTCCAGTGAGTGTGCAAAACAGAGTATCTCACCGGTATGGACACCGGTAAGGGACCGGTATGCCGATCTATGTACCAAAAATACAGATATAAAGATTTTAATGCATTTTGTACACGAACCTAATGTATCTAAGTGAATTTGCATGTTTCCTGATTATACATTTCACATTACAGTTAGAGCCATAAGCTAAGACTTTGCAAGATTATCTTCGATTTGCCGCTAGTCTTCACATTCTCGCTCTTCACCACATTGTGCTTCGACATCTTTTTATATTGTCTCGCATTTGCGCGTCGAAATACTTCGTTCTTGTTGACGTCATTAAAATCCATTATGCGACTAAGTCGCTAACACTCCCCCCTTAAAATGATTCGTCCTCGAATCAAAAAGCTGAAATTATAAGGGGCATACCTTCTACAAATAAATGAGGATATTGCTCTTTCATGATAGCTTCTGGCTCCCAAGTCGTCTCTTGACCCTTGTGGTGTTGCCAAACCACCTTAACTGAGGGGATCCACTTGGACTGTAACTTCATTGTTTCTCTATCCACTATAGCTACTGGCTGTTCCAAATAAGATAAATCTCGACAGATATCAATTATTTGAGGCTCTAAAATATGAGATTCATCGTATAAGTATTTCCGTAGCATAGACACATGGAACACTGGATGTATTCTATCCATATTAGGTAAAGTGCTAACTCATACGCTCTACCTCCAACTTTGCGAAGTATTTGAAATGGTCCAATATATCTAGGGTTAAGTTTACCTCTTTTGCCAAATCTCATAACTCCTTTAAAAGGGGACACCTTTAAAAACACCAAATCACCCACTTGAAACTCCAAATCTTTTCTTCGGCGATCTGCGTAACTTTTCTGGCGACTCTGAGCCGTCTTCATCCTTCCTCTAATCAACTTCACCTTTTCCACAACATCATGTACCAAGTCAGGCCTAAGCAATTTTTATTCTCTTGTTTCGAATCATCCCACTGTTGACCTGCATTTCCGACCGTATAAGGCTTCAAAAGGAGCCATCTATATACTTGTCTGATAACTATTATTATAGGCAAATTCTATAACTGGAAAATGTTGGTCCCAGCTACCTTCAAAATCTATTACACAAGCTTACAACATATCCTCCAAGGTTTGAATGGTTCGTTCTGATTTTCCATTCGTTTGAGGGTGGAAAGCTGTGCTGAAATGCAACTGAGAACCCAAGGTTTCTTGGAATGATTGCAAGAATTTAGATGTAAATTGAGAACCTCGATCAGAGGTTATTGAGACAGGTATTCCTAGCACACATTATGAGTCTTACAAAGGTGATAGGGAAACCCACATGTGGGCATGGAATGCACACCCAAGCTTGGAGCTTGGCTAAATAAATGGAGCACATAAAGGGTAGCAAAGCCGTGAGCCTTCATGGAAGAAAAGCTTGAAGATTTTTGTTGTTCCTCGCATCGCAAAAGCCGATCAATGTAAGTATGATTCCGCCATACCTCTTTGAGTATTCACACATGTTTCTATGCTTGAATTGATCCCGCGACTATAGTAGAAACCCAACAATCGTATCAGAGCCATTTTGAGCATGAAATTGAAATTAGGGTAAAATTGGGCAAAATTGATTTGAGCATGTTTGAGTGAAATTGATTGTTTGAGTATGCTTGAATTATGATAACATGGTGTTATGCATGATCAATTTGATGAAAATTAAGTTGGATCAAATTTTCCCCAAATTATTGGCTTGGCCGAATACTTTGTTGCCCTAAGTCATGGTGATTTTTGATTTTGATCATTGGATGAGTTGAAATCATTTGGGTAATGTTGATTTAGGATTTAATTGGATTGAAACCGAATCGGATAAAGAAATCCCCAAATTGCCTTGACCACTATGCATGGAAAATGATTGATTTTTGATTCAAATGTGTTGGACATGTTTTGATGATAATAAGCATAATTAATTGTGTAAATTGATGTTTTGGAAAAATTAATTTGGTTAATTAATTATGGCATACATTTTAGGTTAATTAAATTATGAAATTTGGAATTTTGGTAATTTAATTAATTGGGCCAAATTTGGAATTGGGCTTGTAAAGTTGTATTTGGGCTTAATGGGCTTGGTTGGGCCAAGTTTGGTTTAGGCTAAATTGGTTGGATCCAATTAGGCCCAAAACCATATCCATAAAGTCCAAATATAATTAAAATGGACCTTTAATTTTAATTGGGCCTAATGGGCCTAAATTGGTTTCTTAGCAAATAAGGGTGATTCCTTAAATGGGCTTTAGTATTTGGGTTTGACCCATATTGACCAAAAGTCCATGCCTTATGAAATTAATTAAAAGCCCATTGGACTTTAATTAAATTGACATTGGATGTTAATTGGGCTTTGAGACCCGTAATGATTAGATTTAGAATTTAAGTCGTAAAGGTACATTAAAAAGTGTAATTATTTAATTTGGAATTAAATAAATGAATTAGTATTAAATACAAATTGAATTGGATTTAATATTGTAGTTTAATATAATTCAAGAATTCGTACTTTCAGTACTTATTCGCAAAACGAGTCGGACTCGCGCAAAATTAAATCGTTGTTTGAACATTGGATGGTCATTAATTTCAGATTAATTAATTGGATTAGATTGATTGATAACATGCTTTGTGTGAATACATGGATGCGATGTATGAATAATGTATATCGGATGGATATTAGATGGGTGAGGGCAATTTTGGAAATTGTTGTAATAAATTTAGAATTTATTAAATTGGACCTGCGTGTCCAGCCTATTACCTCTTAACTCTTTGTATTTCTCTTCTTACATATTCCCCTCAATGTAAATGAGGTTTCTTTAGAAGTGTTATGTAATCGGGTAGAAGTAATACTTGTGCTGGCGGGAGAGAGGAAATGAAGAAATTTATTCTAGGAACAATGTGTTTAAGTATCCATCCGCATATCATTATTATATTTATTTATACGCGCCTTATTATCTTTTTAGAATGCATGTTTAAGGGTGTATGATGATCAGACCTTAACAAAGATAATTAATTGGTTGCCAATTTACGCGAAAAAGCCTCAACACATATTAAACATTTTTCCTTCCATTGAGTGATTCTTACTCAAGATCCAAGACTGGCACTGGTTTGTTGGCCAAAGTCAAGACCTTTGTCCGTCGCGGATGTGTTTGAATCATGAAGGCTTTGTTCCATATCAGTGTCTTGTCCAAGTTGTGATTTGTTGGCCAAAGTCAAGATCACTTCTTGTCCATCGACATCGATTACGAAGATTTCCATGGTCAATGGGTTCCGCTTAACTGGGATTACTAAGTTTGTTGTGTCAAAGCCAAGACTTAGTTGATTCAGAGGAAAAAAGGTTAGGGAATATATTGGATATATTGGCATATATAAGATATATGTTTCGGACTTGGATGTCCACCTACTGGATCTAGGAATTGGATGAGATCCAATTGATCTTAGAGATCTACCTAGTTAATTATCATACAATTTGTTGGCCAAAGTCAAGATTGTGTGTTATTTAACGGGATCCTAGCCCACTAGGAAACAATGTTTCCCGAGTACTCCATAGAGGGTTAGAGGCTCGCCGAAAAATAGTGGGAGACAAGTATTAAATTTTCAATATTCGTTTAGTTACTTGCCAATACGCGCTCATTCAAATTTTTCGTCAATATGTAATTATTTATTAGTTGGACTAATATTTAATCGTTGTTTTAATTAAACAGTTGGACTGTATTCAAACTACTTCAATTAATAGTTGATTTTATAATTGGATTATACTAATCAATATAATTGAATTTAACCTATTAAATTATAGTTGATTATATAGTTAGACTATAGTAATCATTATAATCAATAGTACCTAAAATCGTTGATTCGATAGTTGGACTATTGGAATCAAGATAATTGAAAGATTAACGTTTAGAACATAATCCTGGGTGAAAATGTCTTTAAACGGCTTTAATTTTCAAATTGGGAATAAAACTTCAGGATAGTCCTGGAAACTGAGAAGTTATTCTATTTGATATAACAACCTCTTGGGCCTAAGTCCGGAGTTGGGCAAATAGTAGAGCATGATCTTTGGAAGATTCATGTGATGATAACTTTAGTGCTTAATCCATTATGCTTGCCAAATAAACTCCTTAATTTCTTAATCAGAACTAAGGATTAGATCTTTATAGTATGATAATGAAATTGAAGGATCTTCATAGATCTATCTTTAGATCTATCTTTAGATCTTAGAAGTACTAATTGCAATATGAAACTCTTGGAGAGTTAATGGCTATGCTCAATGAGACAAAGCCAAAGTTTGCAATAAGGCGAGAAACGCAAGACTCATCTTATTTCGACATTCCAAAAGGCCAAGGCTCGGCCGAAGACTTCTGGGGTGTGGAAAGGGGCAAAGACAAAGTCATTATAATCTTTTGGGAAGACAAAGGACATATCCCTAGATGTCTGCCTAAACTGTGGCAAACGGGGTCACTGAAGCGTGACTGCCGTATGGACAAGGCAGACATGAAGGAATTGAAGGCGGGGCAAGGCTCCGGCCTCAACCATGTTTGTCATAAATATGTTCGCTATTAGTTTCAAAATTGGATTTTGATACTAGATGTGGTACATAATATGTAATGGTGTGCAGAATCTGCTGATTAGCAGGATACTGACTTCAGTTGAGATTAATCTACGAATCAGAAACGGGACGAAAGTCGCTGTTTTAACCGTAGAAACCTAAGTTTAGGAACTACCCTTCGGATATGTACTTAAATTAGGAAACTGTTATAATGTAACTAGTTTGACTAGAAACATTATCTCTATATCAGGGTTTAACCCGTTGCGGGTATACCTTTATATTCTAGAACACTAAAGTGTTTTATTTTATAAAGATGATATTGAGATAAACACATTAGATGTGAAAAACAACATTTATATTTTGATTATAAAAGAATCTCAAACGTATAACATGATAAACAATTAGCTCAAACTGAATTAATCAGTTGAGACTTATTTGTGGCATTATTGTCTGGGACACATTAAACAATACTCGTATATCCGCACTTTCGAAGAGTGGGTACAGGACGAATTTGATTCTATTCAAAAATGTCTACGAATCTAGTTTATTAGGCAAGTGCCTAAAACACTTTTACTTGGTAAAAGTGTAATGCCACCGATCTGTTAGCCCTCGTTCATAGTGACGTAAGTGGGCCCATATCTAGCTAGGCTAGAAGGTGGATATGAATTTTCGTAACCTTTACGGATGTGGCATCGTGTTATGGTTATGTGTTCTTTAGAAACACGAATCGGAAACTTTCAGAAGTTTCGACACGAAGTAGAAAACAGATCGGCTAAAGTATAAACCATCACGGTTAGACTATGATGAAAAATACTTAAGCATAAGTTTCTCAATACTTGAAAAGGTATAGTATTCTTTCAATAAGGACTCCTCCCGGAACACGTCAGTTTGACGGGTGTCCGAACGGAGAAACCAAATTTTGTTGGACATGATAAGGTTGATCATGAGTCGCTCTGAGCTACCATTTTCCTTCAAGGGATACGCATTAAACAATGCAAGAACTATTTGAATAAGGTTCCATAAAATCTATTTGACAGACTTCATATTGATATGAACATGAAAGAAACAAGATTTTCTCATTCCTGAAGATTTAGGAATGTTAGGCATATGTTTGGATGATACCAAACTAGAACCCAAATTGGATAAGTGCCTAATTGTAGGTTATCCTAGGGTAACCAAAGTTAGTACTTATACACTCACAGAGAACAATGTAATTGTTGCTCTCATGCGGTTTTCCTAAGAGGAACACCTATATGCAGTGTAGTAAGTGGGAGGGATAGTAAAACTCGATGAAAATCGGGTAGTAATACTATTCCAGGCACCGATTCCTTAACGGAACATAATAGTTCATCAAAGATGAAAACTATACCAATAATCTTCGAATACACAAAAACCGCGTATGTCAGAGAGAGTCAGAAAACAAACCTGGAGTATGGGTTCTGATCTCACCTCGTTAGATGTCAATCTTATTGAGATTGAAACTGACTAGTATATGAGGAAGTGATACAAGGTATCGACTCCCTATTGTGGCAAAGTGCCATTGATGTCGAAATGGATTCATGTATACAACCAAGTTTGGATACTAGTTGATGTACCAGACGGCATTGTGCCTATGGTACTATATGAGTCTTCAAGAAGAATAACATTGATGACAACATACCAACGTACAAAGCTAGGCTTGTAGCGAAAATGTATCGTATCAAAACCTTGTGTCGATTACGACGAAACCTTTTACCATGTTGCCATGTTAAATCCATGGATATGCTTGCTGATGCTGCAGTTTCATTTTATGAAATATGGCAGTGACCGGCGTAAACACACACGTATAACGCAAGCGTACGTATCGTTCAAGTAGTATAAAAAGTATCGATCCCACGAGGACTTAAAATCTTATCTATTAATTTTTATGAGGTCAAATGATTACTAGTATCTAACAGGTTGTTTGATTGATTTGAAATGGCGACGATTCTAAATTTAAAGGCAAGTAACTAAAATTGGTTGAAAAGATATTTTGAGAAAATTCAATATTAAAAACTATCTAGGGTTGTGATTTATTCCAATATTATTTAAAGATGAAGTTTTATCTTATAATTGGTAAAATATTGATTTATTAACCTGGAACACTAAATTATGTAAAAGCCTCTTCCGATGGTCAATTACAAATATCCAATTTAACCTAATTGAACCATATGTCTATGTCAACCAAATTATCTGGATTCATTAAGATTAAGTTCCAATTATGGCTACCCCCGCCCGACAGGTATATTCCTATCCTGTAAGGAAATCTATTAAAGGGTTATCTATCCTCAAGGAAGATCGTGGGTTATTGAGTCTGAGGTCTTAAACCTAAAATCCCTATGTCTAGTTCATTTTAAGTTTACCTTATCAATTTTATTAGTGGCCAGTTAATAAAAAGCATTAAGATTAAGACTCAATAAATAAATCTTTATATTACCCAAATTATAATTTAACCCTTATAAACCGGTGATATTGGATTTCATCACAACCCTAGATTACTAACTTAGTTATGACACATAGCTAGGGCTAGTAAAAACTTAAAAGACATAAAATGAAAATGCTGAAAAGTAATTGCGGTGAGTAAAAATGCTGAAAAGTAAATTACAAATGAAAAAAATGCTAAGGCAAAAGGAATTACTTTTACTACTACTAATTTAGATATCTCCCATAAAATAATATATAAACTTGTGATAATATTTTACCAACCGACCAATCTGGCGGTATCCTGATTAAGTCAAATTAAGTCCAACCAGCCATATAGGTGGTAATATTTGTCCATAATCCAGCCATAAAGGCGGTACCAAAATAAATTTACCAACCGACCAATCTGGCGGTATCCTTGATTAATCAGGTTCAAACCAACAGAAAAAATTTACCAACCGACCAATATAGCGGTTTCCTTGATTAGTCAGGTTTAAACCAGATTAAATTGAATGCCAACCGACCAATATAGCGGTATCCTTTATTAATCAGAATTTTAAATAGTAAATATATTATTTTTAAGGGAGATTAATCTAAATAGCAATAGTAAAATAATTACCTTTCACCCTAGCATAGGGAAGTTACCTCCTCATAGTGAATAGTAAAAACTGTAAAATAAGAAAGTAGATTACTATTATTACAAAAAGTAATTAAAATTATTACAAAAGTAAAAACTAAAAATAAAAACGAAACTTAGAGAGAGAAGAATTCCCTAATTACATCAAATAAGAGAGAGGGAATGGTGTATGTAACAAAAACTGAAATTTCGTCCTGAATTTATTCGGCTCGGGTCAGGGTCCGGCGTCGCGACGCGTGGAAACAGTTGGACGTGGCACGCTGAGAGGCGACACGTGGCAAGGCGGCTGACTGTTCACGCGACACGTGTCAAGGCGGCTAATCTCAATTATTGTGATGACGTCATTGATGACGTCATGCTGACGTGGCGATGACGTGGCAAGGCGGCTGAGATCAATTTGTCGGCACAATAGGATTGCGACACACGTGTCACGTTGTGATTGGCTGATGCTGACGTGGCAAGTTGACTCGGTTGACCTGCTGACGTGGACGATGATGTGGCACGACGCGTGGCAAGGTTGACTTGTTGACCGATGATGTGGCTGATGACGAGGCGACACGTGTCAAGTCTGAGTGTCGGCAGCATATGATGATGACACGTGGCACGGCGCACGTTAGCAGATCCGCTGTGATGGTGACACGTGGCACGGCGCATTTTAGCAAAGTCAAACTTCTCAAATTCTGACCGTTGACCCGGCGCACTTTAGCAGATTCGGGCTCTGCTGGGCGTCGTATCGCGGCGCGCGCAAAAGACGAAAATATCCCTGTTGACGCATTTTTGTCCGGTTTTGCCCCAAATTGCCTCCAGTGCTGTCCAAACTTTATTTATCTGCAAAATAACAACAAAACACATCAAAACGTTCACAAAACTCAAGAAACTATACAAAATATAAGTTAAATGAGTGGGAAATAGTGATATAAATACCACTCATCACACCCCCAAACCTAACATTTTGCTAGTCCTCGAGCAAAATACAAAATAAAATAACATAATAAAATTTAACTAAGCCACTTTCGTAGGGATCACGGTTGCATTTAGCATATGCAACAAGCCTTTAAACCCCTAGGTGTCCCTAGTGGACGAGTTGTAGTCTCGTGAGGGTTTACAGCAATGATACCCACAAACATTTTACAAAAGTAAAAAGGTATTAAAACTAATGCACACAAAAGCAAAAAGACAAGCGAAAAGAGAATAAAGAAAGTTAGTGACTAATCAGGTGAAAATTCTACTCCAAGTTACTAGTTGTTTTGTTTCTTTCTAAATTACCGAATAAGTAAATTCTCTGATTATTTTTACCATTCTCCATATACACAGCTAACAAAATATTAATTAACTCAATTTTTCCCACAACAGTCACAAGTGCAGTTGATAAGAGAGTAATATTTTTGTCCTAAAGTTCTATCAGATTTCACACCTTTTTGTAGCAATGGAATAATTTTCTGATTTTCTGATTTTTTTTTTGATTTTTCTCTATTTTTTATTTATATACAATACCTTCCGTCTATGTAGCGAGCTTTGGGTCGGTGGCTCCCAAACCAGTTGGCTTTAGGGCACCAGGTGTTAAGACACCCCTACGAACTTAATTACTCAGACTTCAGATATATATATATATATTTTTGCAGCATCTTCGATCCATGTAGCGAGCTTTGGGCCAATGACTCCCAAACCAGTTGGTTTTAGGGCACTAGGTATTAAAACACCCTTACAGACTTAATAACTCGGATCTCAGACGTTTTTTTTTTTTTTTTTTTTTTTTTTTTTACTCCATCACTTTTTGAGATGCTTCCTCCAATTAAACTAGAGCACTGAATATTACAAACTTTTCAATTTTAGCTCATGTCTGTATGTTTCCATGTATGTTGATAATACCTGTCAACTGAACATATGAAGATCCATTTTAGTCAGTTTTAAGGAGAATTCACAAATTAAATAATTAAAAAGGAAATAAACAAAAATTAACTTGTTTCGAAATAGGTTTGAGATACGTCTCAGGAGTGGAAATTCCTTACTCGGCTATCTCTTACCAATTCCACCTTTTAGTCAAAATAAAAACACAAAAATGCAAAATATTTTTGTAATTTTTGAAAATTTTTCAATTTTTTTGTATTTTTCGAAAAATTTTGAACTAAAAATAAAAACAACATACAACTAAAAACAAGATATTAATCAACTAATTCCCTCCCCCAAACCTAAATGAGACATTGTCCCCAATGTCTTAAACAGTAGAAGAAGAGTTTAGACGATAATACCTGGTTAACTGAAATTCTACAGGAATTTAAAGGTTAAGATCCAGATTAACCCGACGTCTCTTACCACGATCGTCCCCAGACCAATTTATCTTTGAAATGATAGGGTCAACTTGTGGTTCATAGGCTATGAGTTGGTCAATTAGATCTGGAGCAGTTCTGGCAGTAAATAGGAGTTCTTTTAAAGGTTTTGATATGAATCCATTTCTCCGGGCATCATCAAGAAACACACAAAGAAAATCATAAAATCCATCAACATTGTACAGCCCAATTGGTTTCTGGTGTATGTTCAGGTTCGCCCAAGATAGTACAATAAAAATTTCTTCCAATGTACCCAAGCCACCTGGCAAAGCAATAAAAGCATCAGCACGGTTAATCATTTCTACCAGTCGTTCAGACATACCTGGCACGATCAGTTCCTCTCCGTTTGATGATTCAATAAGATTTGCCTCTGCCAAGGGTTTTGGGATGATTCCCAAAACATGACTGCCTCCATCCTGTACGGCCTTTGAAACGATCCCCATTAATCCAAGATTTCCTCCGCCATATATTAAGTGCATATTCCTTGCAGCTAATACTCGACCCAACTCCTGTGCCGCTTCTATGTATTGTGGTTTAGTACCAACACTACTACCGCAAAACACACAAATTTTTCAACTCGTCTTCTTGAAGTGGCTTCCATTTTTATGTTTTTCTTTCTAACTCTGGATGACTTCAAAAGTGCAATGATGAGTTGAATTTATAATACCTGAAAGGGGTGAGTAAAAATAGCACAAGTATCTTCCAAATGACGATTAGTACAACAATAGTAAAATAGATCGTGATAGTCAAAAAAGTATGGATCCTGTCGGAGAAAATAAAAGAAAATAACAAAACAAATCACAATTATTAAGAAAAGACAAAGAGATATAATATGTACAAGAAAAGTAACGGCTTGATTGACATCTATGCGTCAGGGACAAGCTTCCCATCCAATTTTAAATTGGCAAACAGGGTCTTTTTGAGTCAGATTCCCAAGACTTAACTGTTGTCTTTCTTTTTGATATTGTGTATGTAATCTGCGAAAGTCTATGTGAACATATCCACTGGGATGCGTCTCAAGAGTCGAAGATATATCATCTAAAGACTCCTTACTCAAGCCATTCCTAATGAATTTAATTTTGTCTTCGCGATTAACAGACACCATTCCTAAAGAATGACAACGAGTATTGCAATTCCAACGTGCACATTTGTAACAAACACCCATTTGCTTAGCTCTTCGTTTCTTTGCATAGGTGCTTCTTCCAAAACCAGGCAGATGTGAAATAAAAGAATCAGAGGATTCACCTGCCAATCGGACTCGTGCTTCAATTACCCAACGAATGTCATTGGGCACACCATGGATTGTCAGTAGTCTCATCCGTTCCAAGCGAGCTTTGTAGACTTTCATCAGAGATTTTTGAGGGAGAGAAGGAAATTGCTTGTGAAGATTTGCGAGAGCTTCTTCCATCTTGAAATGACTTAATCTGCAAAAACTAAACACACAAAATTAAATCACACCAAATCACAATATATACAAAAATTGCATGGGTTGCCTCCCTGCGAGCGCTAAGTTTAATCGTCGTCAGCTAGACGTGACTTTTCGAACGTTTATGCTGGATCTGAAAGTGTGACACTTTCTTTTTGTCGCTCAAATGATTCTCCCCAGTAGTGCTTGACACGCTGACTGTTAACTTTGAATGTGTTGTTGGTATTAGGATCCAGTAACTCAACAGCTCCATATGGTAAAATCTGAGTGATCACAAATGGTCCGGACCACCTAGATTTTAACTTTCCAGGGAAAAGTTTTAACCTCGAGTTGTACAACAACACCTGCTGCCTTGGTTCTAACTGTCTGTGCACTATTTTTCGGTCATGCCATTTTTTGGTCTTTTCTTTGTACAATTTGGCATTCTCATAAGCCTGTAGGCGAAATTCCTCCAATTCATTGAGTTGGTGAAGTCTTTTCTCTCCTGCAGCTTGTGAATCAAGATTCAATTTCTTCAGTGCCCAGTACGCCTTGTGTTCAAGTTCAACTGGCAGATGGCATGCTTTCCCAAACACCAATCGATATGGGGACATACCAATGGGTGTCTTGTAAGCTGTTCGGTAGGCCCATAATGCATCATCCAGTTTTGTAGACCAGTCCCTCCTTGTTGATCCAACGGTTCTTTCTAGGATTCTTTTGATCTCCCTGTTTGAAACTTCAACCTGTCCATTTGACTGTGGATGGTAAGCTGTGGCAATCTTGTGAGTAACTCCATATTTGGATAGGAGTGCATCAAAGTATCTGTTGCAGAAATGTGAGCCACCATCGCTGATAATTGCCCGAGGTGTTCCGAATCGAGTGAAAATGTTCTTTTTCAGGAATTTGATCACCACTTTGGAATCATTGGATGGCAGTGCAATTGCTTCAACCCATTTGGAGACGTAGTCTACAGCAACCAGAATGTACATGTTTCCAAATGATGGAACAAATGGTCCCATGAAATCAATACCCCACACATCGAATATCTCCACTTCCAGAATGTTTTGCAATGGTCCTTCATTTCTTCTTGAAATATTCCCTGTTCTCTGGCACCTGTCACATTGAAAAGCAAAAAGATAAGCATCTTTAAAAAGTGTGGGCCAGAACAAACCTGATTGAAGGACTTTGGCTGCAGTTTTGTTTCCACTGAAGTGTCCGCCGTATGGTGATGAATGACAGTGTTGCAAAACACTGTTGACTTCCTCCTGTGGAACACACCGTCTCAATAATTGATCAGCACAGCGTTTAAACAGGTACGGTTCATCCCAGACATAGTGCTTGACTTCTTTGAAGAACTTCTTCCGTTGCTGAGTTGTCCATTCCAATGGCCATTTTCCTGATACAATATAATTGACATAGTCAGCATACCAAGGGACTTCCTGTTGTTTCATGGAAAACAGTTGTTCATCTGGAAAAGTTTCTTTGATTATTAGTTCTTTGTCAGCTGTTTCTCCATTCTCGAGCCTCGATAAGTGATCTGCCACCTGGTTTTCTGTTCCTTTCCTGTCTCGGATCTCCACGTCGAATTCTTGCAAAAGAAGTATCCAACGGATCAATCTAGGTTTGGCATCTTTCTTTGTGATCAGATATTTGATTGCTGAATGATCTGTATAGACCACCACTTTGGGACCCAGCAGATAGGAGCGGAATTTGTCAAAAGCGTACACAACTGCTAGCAACTCCTTTTCAGTGGTTGTGTAGTTGAGTTGAGCTTCATTCAGAGTTCTGCTGGAGTAGTAAATGGTGTGGAAAATCTTTGCTTTGCGTTGTCCCAAAACTGCACCTACAGCAAAATCACTAGCATCACACATTACCTCAAATGGAAGGGTCCAATCTGGTGCTACAATGATGGGGGCAGAAATCAGCTTCTGTTTTAAGATCTCAAAAGCTTCCTGGCATTCTTTGGTGAAGTTGAAAGGCACATCCTTTTCCAGAAGATTGCAAAGAGGTTTGGCAATCTTGGAAAAGTCTTTGATAAATCTCCTGTAAAAACCTGCATGTCCAAGAAAACTCCGAATCCCTTTACAGATGTTGGTGGAGGTAGTTTCTCAATTGTCTCGATTTTTGCTTTGTCTACCTCGATTCCCTTTTGTGAAATCGGTGTCCAAGAACAATACCTTCCTGTACCATGAAATGGCATTTCTCCCAATTGAGTACCAGGTTTGTATCTTCGCACCTTTGTAATACCTGTTCCAAATTTAACAAACAATGGTCAAAAGAATCTCCAACACAGAAAAATCATCCATAAAAACCTCCATACTCTGCTCCAGCATGTCTGAGAAGATGGCCATCATGCAACGCTGAAAAGTGGCAGGGGCATTACATAATCCAAATGGCATCCTGCGGAAAGCAAAAGTACCATAGGGACATGTAAAAGTAGTTTTCTCCTGGTCTTCTGGTGCGATGGCAATCTGATTGTACCCTGAATATCCATCAAGAAAGCAATAGAACTCATGTCCTGCCAGTCTGTCTAACATCTGGTCAATGAATGGCAGCGGAAAATGGTCCTTTCTCGTGGCTTTGTTCAGCTTCCTGTAATCCATACATACTCTCCATCCAGTCACCGTTCTTGTTGGAATCAGCTCGTTCTTTTCATTTGTGACAACAGTAATTCCTCCTTTCTTTGGTACACACTGCATAGGACTTACCCAAGTGCTGTCTGAGATGGGGTAAATGATACCAGCATCCAACCATTTGATGATTTCTTTCTTCACGACTTCCTTCATGATTGGATTGAGTCTCCGTTGATGCTCCACTGTGGGTTTGTATTCATCGTTCATCAAGATTTTGTGCATGCAAAATGATGGACTAATGCCTCGAATGTCTGCTATAGTCCAGCCAATGGCTCTTTTGTGCTCTCGTAACACTCTCAGTAGCTTTTCTTCCTGTTCCAATGTTAGTGAAGAAGAAATAATAACAGGTAATTCAGAAGAGTTTCCAAGAAATGCATACCTGAGATGGCTCGGAAGTAACTTTAGTTCCAGCTGCGGTGGTTCTTCAATCGAAGGCTTGATTCGATCTTTCTTTGGCAGTTCCAAGCTTTCAACTGGTGGTGTTACTTTGAATCGGAATGGTTTGTCAAGGTAGTTGATACATTCCAAGATTTCAGCATCTAGTTCGTTGTCAGTCATGTTGGTGATGCAAGCTTCAAGTGTATCTGTGGGATTTGACTCAGTATTCTGAACAATTTTATCAATAACATCAACTCTGAAGCATTCTTCTTCTTCCTTTTCATCGCTTGGAAATTTCATGGCTTGGAAAACATTAAAGGTTACTTCTTGGTCCTGCACTTTCATGGTTAGTTCTCCTTTTTGCACATCAATCACAGTTTTACCTGTAGCCAAAAATGGTCTCCCAAGAATGATAGGTACTTCTTTGTCTTCTTCCATGTCAAGGATGATGAAATCTGCTGGAAGGATGAGTTTGTCAACTTTAACCAGCACATTTTCCACGACTCCTCTCGGAAATGCGATGCGAGTGTTCGATCAGCAAGTTGCAAAGATACTGAGGTAGGCATTGCTTCTCCAATTTGCAGTTTCCTGTAAATAGAAAAAGGCATTAAATTAACACTGGCACCTAAATCACATAAAGCCTTACCGATGTAATGTTCTCCAATGGTGCATGGAACTGTGAAACTGCCAGGATCTTTCAACTTCGGGGGAAGTTTCCTCTGAATGATGGCGCTGCATTCTTCTGTCAAAGCTACTGTTCGTAGTCTCCCAATCTCCGTTTTCGTGAAAGAATGTCTTTCATGAATTTGACATAACTGGGCATTTGTTCCAAGGCTTCTGCAAATGGTATGTTGATGTGCAGCTTTTTGAAAATCTCCAAGAAACGAGCAAACTGCTTGTCCATTTTGCTTTTCTGAAGACGCTGAGGAAAAGGTGGTGGTGGAGTGGTTGGAGTGTTTTGTTCTGGTTCTTTTTCCTTTGCTTCTTTTTCTTCCATCTGTTTCTCGGCTTCTTTTGGAACTTCTTCTTGGGACATCTGGATTCCAACATCTTTGTTGATCTCAGTACCACTCTTTAAGGTAATGGCTTGACATTGCTCCTTCCCTCGGTTCCTTGGATTTGGTTCTGTGTTGCTGGGAAGATTACCTGGCGGTCTGTAACTCTGAGCATTGGCCAGTTGTCCGATTTGATTCTCCAGTGCTTTGATGGAAGCTGATTGGCTCTGAATCATAGCTTCATATCTTTTTAATTGAGCTAGCATCTCTGCCATTACTGGTTCATTTGTCTGCTCCTGGCCTTTATTCTGTTGCTGGAATCCAGGTGGTGGATAGTTCTTTTGCCCTGAATTGTTGCTCCATGAAAAATTAGGATGATTCCTCCACCCTGGGTTGTAGGTGTTGGAATATGGATTGTTCCCCTGTCTGTTGAAATTGTTGACATAATTCACCGTCTCTTCAAGTTGGTTTGGTTCTGGTGCTCCTCCATATGGTGAACTTGTGGATCCAGTGGTAAGAGTCTCCATGAATTTGCATATCTGATCTAGTTTGGTGTTGACTGCTGTATTAGCTCCAACTTCATAGATTCCTGCAATTCTTTGAATAATGCTCCTTTCTGTTGGCCATAAGGAATTGTTGTTGGCCATTTCTTCGATTAGGTCCCAGGCTTGATCTTCTCCTTTTGCCATCAAAGCTCCTCCAGCAGCAGCATCGATTGTGGTTCTCATCAGTCCAGAAAGTCCATTATAGAAAGTTTGGACTTGAAGCCATTTTGGAATCTCATGGTGAGGACATTTCCGGAGCAAATCTTTGTATCTTTCCCAAGCTTCGTACAGGGATTCTGAATCTTGCTGCACAAAGGATGTGATGTCATTCCTCAACTTTGCAGTTCTGGCTGGTGGAAAGTATTTTGCAAGGAATTTTGTGGCTAGAGCGTTCCAAGTTGTGATAGAACCTGCTGGTAATGAATGTAGCCATGCTTTTGCTCTGTCTTTCAAGGAATATGGAAAAACCCTCAGTCTCATTGCTTCTTCTGATGCTCGATTGTAATTGAAAGTGCCGCAAACTTCCAGGAAGTTGCTGATGTGAGCATTAGGATCTTCAGTTGCATTTCCTCCAAACTGAACTGTTTGCTGAATCATCTGAATGCAAGTTTTGATGTCACCCGCATTTGCTGGTAAAGGAGGAAGAACAATACAGGAAATGAGGCCATCTACCACCGGAATGGTTCTGTCTCGAATGGGTATTGGTGGTGCAACCTCCAAAGGTTCAGGTTCCATGTTGACTAAGGCTTCTTGGCCTTCTCGCCTTTCCCTTCTCAACTGTCTGATGGTTCTTTCAATTTCTGGGTCAAGCGGTCGGATTTCAAAGCTTCTGGTTCGTCTCATGAAGTTTCTGAGAACCTGTAACACAAGAAAACAGAAATAATAAGTAAAAAGAAATTAGATACAAGTAAAGGTATCTAACCCCTAAACTAATAGTAAAAGATAACTAAGTCCCCGGCAACGGCGCCAAAAACTTGACCGGCGTAAACACACACGTATAACGCAAGCGTACGTATCGTTCAAGTAGTATAAAAAGTATCGATCCCACGAGGACTTAAAATCTTATCTATTAATTTTTATGAGGTCAAATGATTACTAGTATCTATCAGGTTGTTTGATTGATTTGAAATGGCGACGATTCTAAATTTAAAGGCAAGTAACTAAAATTGTTGAAAAGATATTTTGAGAAAATTCAATATTAAAAACTATCTAGGGTTGTGATTTATTCCAATATTATTTAAAGATGAAGTTGTTATCTTATAATTGGGTAAAATATTGATTTATTAACCTGGAACACTAAATTATGTAAAAGCCTCTTCCGATGGTCAATTACAAATATCCAATTTAACCTAATTGAACCATATGTCTATGTCAACCAAATTATCTGGATTCATTAAGATTAAGTTCCAATTATGGCTACCCCCGCCCGACAGGTATATTCCTATCCTGTAAGGAAATCTATTAAAGGGTTATCTATCCTCAAGGAAGATCGTGGGTTATTGAGTCTGAGGTCTTAAACCTAAAATCCCTATGTCTAGTTCATTTTAAGTTTACCTTATCAATTTTATTAGTGGCCAGTTAATAAAAAGCATTAAGATTAAGACTCAATAAATAAATCTTTATATTACCCAAATTATAATTTAACCCTTATAAACGGTGATATTGGATTTCATCACAACCCTAGATTACTAACTTAGTTATGACACATAGCTAGGGCTAGTAAAAACTTAAAAGACATAAAATGAAAATGCTGAAAAGTAATTGCGGTGAAGTAAAATGCTGAAAAGTAAATTACAAATGAAATAAAATGCTAAGGCAAAAGGAATTACTTTTACTACTACTAATTTAGATATCTCCCATAAAATAATATATAAACTTGTGATAATATTTTACCAACCGACCAATCTGGCGGTATCCTGATTAAGTCAAATTAAGTCCAACCAGCCATATAGGTGGTAATATTTGTCCATAATCCAGCCATAAAGGCGGTACCAAAATAAATTTACCAACCGACCAATCTGGCGGTATCCTTGATTAATCAGGTTCAAACCAACAGAAAATAAATTACCAACCGACCAATATAGCGGTTTCCTTGATTAGTCAGGTTTAAACCAGATTAAATTGAATTGCCAACCGACCAATATAGCGGTATTCCTTTATTAATCAGATTTTAAATAGTAAATATATTATTTTTAAGGGAGATTAATCTAAATAGCAATAGTAAAATAATTACCTTTCACCCTAGCATAGGGAAGTTACCTCCTCATAGTGAATAGTAAAAACTGTAAAATAAGAAAGTAAATTACTATTATTACAAAAAGTAATTAAAATTATTACAAAAGTAAAAACTAAAAATTAAAAACGAAATTAGAGAGAGAAGAATTCCCTATTACATCAAATAAGAGAGAGGGAATGGTGTAACAAAAACTGAAATTTCGTCTGATTTATAGGCTCGGGTAAGGGTCCGGCGTCGCGACGCCAAGCCAGCGTCGCGACGCTGGATTGGAACAGTTGGACGTGGCACGTGAGGAGGCGACACGTGGCAAGGCGGCTGACTGTTCACGCGACACGTGTCAAGGCGGCTAACTCTCAATTATTGTGATGACGTCATTGATGACGCATGCTGACGTGGCGATGACGTGGCAAGGCGGCTGAGATCAATTTGTCGGCACAATAGGATTTCGACACGTGTCACGCGTGATTGGCTGATGCTGACGTGGCAAGTTGACTCGGTTGACCTGCTGACGTGGACGATGATGTGGCACGACGCGTGGCAAGGTTGACTTGTTGACCGATGATGTGGCTGATGACGAGGCGACACGTGTCAAGTCTGAGTGTCGGCAGCATATGATGATGACACGTGGCACGGCGCAGTTAGCAGATCGCTGTGTGATGGTGACACGTGGCACGGCGCATTTTAGCAAAGTCAAACTTCTCAAATTCTGACTCGTTGACCCGGCGCACTTTAGCAGATCCGGCGCATGCTGGGCGTCGCGGCGCGCAATGCTCCAGCGTCGCGACGCGCAAAAGACGAAAATATTCTGTTGATGCTTTTGTCCGGTTTTGCCCCAAATTGCCTCCAGTGCTTTCCAAACTTTATTTATCTGCAAAATAAACACAAAACACATCAAAACGTTCACAAAACTCAAGAAACTATACAAAATATAAGGTTAAATGAGTGGGAAATAGTGATATAAATACCACTCATCAGGCAGCTGAACGTCAAAGCCGGCTTTCCTTAAACGGAAAACTTTTTGGAGGAGTTTTACAACATCCTGACGGTTTGTCGTACAATAACAGGCAACAAGGTTTGCACGTTAATTCGATCCATGGATGGATTGAAGCAAGCATTTAGTTGTTCTTGGACACTATCGTTTTGATGTAATCAAATGGTATATGATTTTAATTCAAAACGAAAAATGCTTCTTTGTATGTAAAGAAGGTTTAGTGGAGCTCACTGACAGGAATTGTCCTAAATAATGATGCTTATATCATTTCTTGGAAATGATTTACCATAAAACAATCGGTGAAAGCTTGGCTTTCATGACAATTATCCGTTAGATTCTTGAGAGAGACAACCTTTATTCTGGGAATAAAGATCTACTGCGCTAGATCTAAAAGTTGTACGAAACTCTCTGAGAACCGTACATGAAATAAATTTACGCGACCTGGCCCCCTGGTGTCTCCTACGCTTTGAGCATATGGAGTCACAATCCGGCCAATCCAAGGATAGTCATTGATTGATGTTAAGAACATCCTTCAGTATCTTAGACGAACTGAGGATGCTGTCTATATTATGGAGAATGAGAACTTGAAGTTGACGGGCTCACCGTTGCAAGTTTCCCAAACGATAAAAACGACTATAATCGTAACAAAGTTAACTATATGTTGATTTCTCATTAGGTCCAAGAATCATCAACATCACGCCACAAAAAAGTATGAAACACAAAGGAGAATGGCCAGAAACCCTACTCACAATGATCGGTCTTGCAACGCGATTGAACCAAGCCTTTTTTTCCTCAAGATGGCTCGGCCAAGTGGCTTCATTGGGCAGTGAACTGCTCGGTTTTGGGCTAGTTTGGTTCCTCATGATCGGCATTGAAGCCCTCCATTAAATCTCCAAGTTTCAAGCTTCACCGATTTCCATGCTCATGTGTTCGTTTCCCTATCACCTTAGGAAAGACTCAAGGGTGCTAGCACTAGATTTTGCAACAAAATCAAACTCACTTTGCTTTTTCTCCCCCCCCGCTTCTTCATCGGTCAACCAGAAAATGGAGAGAAAAAAATGGCTCCAGCCGGAAGGAGAATGAGGGAAAAGAGGAGAAAACGTTTGATGTGTAAGAGAGAGAACGAAAAAAGTTGTTTGTATTTATATTTTTTAATTTTCCAAAATCAAAACTCAAAACTTTTTTCCAATTACCAAAAAAGTCACAAAGCAAAACAATCAATGTTTTTCAACTACCACTCACTATTACATTAATCAACAATCAAGTGATAAGTTGTCACATCACTCAAAGTGACTAATGATTTGACGCTTGATGCGACTAGCGATTTGACGCTTGATGTTACTTACGTGCCGCACTCGAATTCGAAATGCGAATGCGCTCGCAAATAATCCCGGGCTCGGGTTCGCTAATTTCAAATTAACGAATTTTCTGTTGCGTCGTAATTAAATGATTACGCCTAGTGAAATCACTATTCACGTCGGTAACGAATTAATTCTAAATTAATTCGTTCACCCGAATTAAAATCTAATTTTAATTTCGCGTCGAAATCCAATTTTGCATAATATATCGAATATATTATTTTATCGATTAATTCGAAATTCATCGTTCTCTCTCTTTAATTAATATTTTATCCCAGATAAAATATCTCTGTAATTAATCCCATATTAATTTTCTCTCTCATCTAATTAATCTCAAATTAATAAAAGTGCGAGCCATACATCATCGGTGAATCTTCGGTAAGTGACCCATGAGATCCTCGGATATGTTGATAGTTAATTCGGTCGTTGGACTATCCGAACACGTATGTACCTCGTACTACGTTTATACCGATTTACAAGACAAGGTTGGCTTCTAGCAAAGCGTCATGCCTACCTAATTCTCCAGAAATATCCTTATAGGAAAATGTGATCTATATCAAGCGTAGTATACCGTAGTATTGCGTATTTCGATCCAGCATCGGATGATCACGTGCTAGGCCTGGGGCTGGAATTGTGTCTGCCCCGTACAAAGCACATATCGGATGTCTGGTAACTAGTCTCTATAATCGGATATACATGACCTAGTCATAATATCCCGATAGCTCGAGCATTTAAGAGAACGAGTTCCGTATCCTATGTGACCGTCATCTCCATATGACTGGAGTGATACTTCCATCTTAACATCACACGTAACACTCTACGATTCTCAATATACCCAGCATTGGCGTACACAGAACCTGTTAAAGCCCGGACGACCTTAACTAAGTATATTGATTGTCGTAAGTATTAGCGGTGCAAGTCTCAGGTTAAGACCAAATACACCTACCCTGATTGTAGACTCCCATAGACACATAGTCATACTACCAATGGGATTCTGTGGGGGTCAATCCAGAGCGAAGCTGTTTCCCGTACCATCGGTAAAACACAACCTCCTATTACACTTGCATGAGTATCCTATACCCAAATATATGAGAACTATGCTGTGTGCCTTACAAACGCGCACAAGTGTAATACTAGTCTTTTACGTATTTATCGATGTCCAATCTCGATAATACTCTGACTAAGGATATTTAATGATTTATCCTACGTGGACTGATACTGTCTCATATCATTCTCCGTCCAGGAACAAATCATAGGGACCTTCTATCATTTATATATCTAGGTGATCTAATCACAAAGGATAAGAGTGCAATCTCCTTTGTCACATAGTTAATTTGTACAACAACACCATGATATGTACAAAATAGTGACGCTATGGGTCATAATTGTCCAACAATCTCCCACTTGGCCTATAGCCAGTCACTCGAGTGCTTGACACCCGAACTATGTACGTTTGGCTCAAATGCTGAAGAAAAGGCTTTCGCCGCGGATTTGTATGAAATATCATCTTGATGCGATTTATTCGATCATCACATCGCCACGATGTATGATCCGAACGAATCAGATGAATATCGAAGTATGTATCTGGATCGTTGATGAGACCATTAATTCTTTAGCCTGTGCTGACGTCTAGCTCAGCTGCTAACAAAACTATATCTAATCTAATTAGATTTTTTATTAACCCAGATGGCTTCTATTGCTGCCTCAGCTGCTGCAATTAACCCGCATTTGTTATTTATACGGTAACAATATCTTGCTTAGAATATTTCCAGCTCACTGTACCGTTATTCAATTTTTTTATAGTACCATTGTTACGACTTATAGTTGTCTTTATCGATTATAGGAAACTTGCTACAGTGACCCCAGTCACTTCAAGTTCTCATTCTCCATAGACTAAGACATCATTCTTAGTTCTCTAAGATACTAACGGATGTTCTTAACATCAATCCAGTGACTATCACTCGGATTGGCCTGTTTGTGAATCCATATGCTCAACGCGTATGAGACACCAGGTCGCTTATAATTTTCAATGTACAGTTTCTCGGAGAGTATTTCGAGAGCCAAGCTTTCGCCGATAGTTATTTTATGGGAATATCATTTCCAAGAAATGACATATTATCATTATTTTATAGGAACAGCCATTTGTCAGTGCGCTCCCATTAACCTTCTTACATACACAAGAATCATTCTCGTTTTGAATTAAATCATAAATCATTATGATTACATCAAAACGATAATTCCAAGAACCTAATACTTGCTTCAATCCAATCATGGATCGAATAACAAGCATTATCCAAATGGATTTACCGTGGCAACAGGAAAAGGTTGAATCGTAATCAACACAATGTTGATAACGATACATTTCCGCTAAAAGCCTAGCTTTATACGTTGGTATGTTTCCATCCATGTACGTCTTCCTTGAAGACTTATAGTACCAGTAGGCACAATGCCTTGTGGTACATTAACTAGTATCCAAACTGGTTGATATACATGGAATCCATTTCGGATTATATGGCACTTTTCCATAATAAGGAGTCGATACCTTGTATCACTTCCTCATACGTAGTCAGTTGGTATTCCTCAATTAAGATAGACATCTTTATGAGGTGAGATCATAAACCCATACCCCAGGTTGTTTTCTGACTCTCTCGACCTATGCGTGGTTCTTGTGTATTCGAAGATTATTGGTAATAGTTTCATCCTTGATGAACTATTTATGTTCCATTAGGTTCGGTGCCTTGGACAGTATTACTCCGATTTTCATCGAGTTTTACTATCCTCCCACTTACCACTGCATATCGGTATTCCTCTTAGGAAAACCGCATGGTGAGCAACAATCTAATTGTTCTCTTGTGAGGAGTATAAGTACAATACTTTTGGTATCCCTAGGATAACCTACAATTGGCACTTATCCAATTTGGTTTTTAGTTTGGTATCATCCAAACGTATGCCAAACATACCCAAATTTAACAGGAATGAGAAACCTGGTTTCTTTCCCGTTCATATCTAATATGATATCTGTCAAACAGACTTTAATGGAACCTTATTCAAAATAAGTTCTTGGGCTGGTTAAAGCGTATCCGTTGAAGGAAATGGTAGCTCAGAGCGACTCGTGATTAACCTTATCATGTCTAACAAAATTCAGTTAATCCTGTTCGGACACATCGTCAAACTGACGTGTTCCGGGAGGAGTCCTCATTGAAAGAATATTATACTCTTTCAAGTATACGAGAAAATTATTGCTTAAATATTCTCCATTACGGTCTTACCGTGACGGTTTAATACTTTATCCGATCTGTTTGTCTATTTCGTGTCGAAACTGTGAAAGTTTCCGATTTGTGTTCTTCAAAAGAAACACACAACCATAACGTGATGCCACATCCGTAAAGGTCACGAAATATCCATATCCACCTCTAGCCTAGCTAGAGATGGGCCCACTTGCTTCACTATGAACGAGGGCTAACAGATCAGTGGCATTTACACTTTTACCAAGTAAAGGTGTTTAGGGCACTTTGCCCAATAAAATATATTCGTAGGCTTTATTTGAATAGAATCAAATTAGTCCTAGTACCCACTCTTCGAAAGTGTGGATATACGATTCTTGTTTTAATAGTGTCCCTGACAACTATGCCACAATCAGTTTCTTAATTGGTCAAATCAGTTTGAGCTATTTTTTGTCATGTTATATATTTGAGATATTATTTATATTCAAAATATAAATGTTGTTGTTCACATCTAATGTGTTTATCTCAATATCATCTTATATAATAAAACACTTTAGTGTTCTAGAATATAAAGGTTCACCAGCGCGGGTCAAACACTGATATAGAGATAATATCTCTAGTCAAACTAGCTACATTATAACAGTTTCCTAATTTAGTACATACAATTGGGTAGTTCCTAAAATTAGGTATCTACGGTTAAAACAGTGACTTTCGTCCCGTTTCCAATTCGCATATATAATCTCAATTGAAGTCAGTATCCTGTTCAAAACAGATTCTGAACATAATATATATTTATGTACCACACTAAGTATTAAAATCCTGTTTTAATACTAGTTGTGAACATATTTATGACAACCATATTTGAAGTTAGATCTTGCTCGTCTTCAATTCCTTCATGTCTACTTTGTTCAAACGGCAGTCACGCTTCCGCGATCCCGTTTGCCACATTTAGGCAGACATTTTGGGATATGTCATTTATCTTCCCAGAAGATTATAATGATTTTGCCTTTGCCGGTTTCAACACTCAGAAGCCTTTGGTCAACTCTTGGCTTTCTAGAATATCGAAGTAAAAGGTGCGCCTTGCGCTACTTGTCTAATTGCAAAGTTTGACTTTGTCTCCTTGAGAATAGTCATTAATTCTCCAAGAATTATTTATTGCAATTTAGTATTTCAAAGATCTAAAATAGATCCATGAAAATCCTTCAATTTCATTATCATACTTTAAGGATCTAATCATTAGTTCTGATTCAGAAATTAAGGAGTCTACTTGACAAGTATAATGGATTAAGCACTTAAGTTATCATTACATGATCTTCCAAAGATCATGCTTTACTATTTGCTTAACTCCGGGCTTTAGGCATAATACGTTATTTTATCAAATAAACTAACTTATTATTTTCCAGGACCATCCTGAAATTTTATTCCCAATTTGAAAATTAAACCATTTAAACACATTTTCCCCAGGATTATGTTTTAAATGTCAATCTTTCAATTTATCTTGATTCTAATAGTCCAACTATTTAATCAACGATTGATGGTACTGTGTATTATATTGATTATTATAGTCCAACTATACAATCAATATAATTTAAATAATTAACCTCAATTACATGAGACTTAATCCAATATAAAATCAACTGTAATTGAAATTAATAATTCAAATATATTGATACTATAATCCAATTATATAATCAACTATAATACAGTAACTATTATTAAAACAACAATTTAAATATTAGTCCAACTAACATTTAATTTATATGACGAATGATAATTTCAATGAGCGCATATGGCAAGTAATTAAACGAATATTGCAAATTCAATTCTTGCCTCCCACTATTTTCGGCGAGCCTCTAACCCTCTGTCGAGTACTCGGGAAACCGCGTTTCTAGTGGGCTAGGATCCCGTTAAATATCACACAATCTTGACTTTGGCCAAAAAATTGTATGATAATTAACTAGGTAGATCTCTAAGATCAATTGGATCCTATCCAATTCCTAGATCCGGTAGGGGGACATCCAAGTCCGAAACATATATCTTATATATGCCAATACATCCAATGTATTACCTAACCTTTTTCCTCTGAATCAACTAAGCCTTGGCTTTGGCACAACACAACTTAGTGATCTCAGTCAAGCGCGACCCATTGACCATGGAAAGCTTCGTAATCAATGTCGATGGATAAGAAGTGGTCTTGACTTTGGCCAACAAACCACAACTTGGACAAGACACTGATATGGAACCAAGGCTTCGTGATTCCAACACATCTTCGACAGACAAAGGCCTTGACTTTGGCCAACAAACCAATGCCGTCTCGGATCTTGAGTGAGAATCACTCAATGGAAGGAAAGACGCTTAATATTTAACGAGGGTTTTTTCGAGTGCAAATTGGCAACCAATTTATTATCTTTGTTAAGGTCTCATCATCATACACCCTTAAACATGCATTCTAAAACACATAATAAAGCGCATATGAAAAACAATAATGATATACGGATGGATACTTTACACATTGATCCTAGATCAAATCTCTCATTTTCTCTCTCCAGCTAGCACATGTATTACTTCTACCCGTTACACTATACTTCTAAAGAAACCTCATTTACATTGAGGGGAATAGGTGAGAGAGAAATACAAAGAGTATGGAGGTGATAAGGCTGGACACGCAGGTCCAATTAATAAATCAAATTTATTACAATTTCCAAAATTACCCCACCCATCTTATATCCATCCGATATACATTATTCATGCATCGCAACCATGTATTCATACAAGCATGTTATCAATCAATCTAATCCAATTAATTAATCTGATAATTAGTGATCATCCAATGTTCAAACAACGATTTGATTTTGCTCGAGTGAAACTCGTTTTGCGAATAAGTACTCAAAGTACGAATTCTTAATTAAATTAAACTACAAAATTAAATCCAATTCAATTTGTATTTAATTCTAATTCACTATTTAATTCCAAATTAAATATTACACTTTATTAACGAACCTTTACGACTTAAATTCCAAATTCAATCGTAACGAGTCTCAAAGCCCGATTAATGTCCACGTTATTTAATTAAAGTCCAATGGGCTTTTAATTAATTTCTTTAAGGCGTGGACTTTTGGTCAACTCGGGTCAAACGATAACCAAAGTCCAATCCGGGATTTACCCCATAAGCCCAGAAATCAATTTTGGCCATTAGGCCCAATTAAATAATTAAGGTCCATTAAGTCATAATTGTACTTTATGGATGCGGTTTGGGCCCAATTGGATCCAACCATAATTGGCCTAAACCTAACTTGGTACTACCAAGCCCAAAAGCCCAATTACAACCTATAAGGCCCAAATCCAATTTCAAGCCCAATTAATTAATTATAAAAATTTCAATTCCATAATTAATTAACCTAAGTGTAATACACAATTAATTACCAATTAACATTTCTAAAACATCAATTAGCCTAATTAATCATGCACTTTAACATCAAATAGTGTCCAATACAATTTAATCAAAATCAAACCCAATTCATGCTTCTTTATTCTCGGTAATTAGGGGTTTTTTCATTCCGATTCGGTTTCAATCCAATTGAATCCACAATCATCATTTCCAAATCAATTCAACTCATCCAATGAATTAAATCAAAAATCACCATGAATTTCAAAAATCAATAGTTTCGGCCAAGCCTTTAATTTGGGGAAAATTTCCAATTCAAAATTCAATCCAATTAAACCTCAAATCAACATTACCCAATTGTTTTAAGTCATCCAATGATCAAAAAATGAAAATTACCAAGACATTAGGGTTCTTTAATTTTCGGCCAACACCAAAAATTGGGGAAAACTTGATCCAATCCAAATTTCATGAAATTGATCATGCACAACTTAAATAATCAACATCCAAGCATACTTAATCAATCAATTTAACCAAATCATGCTTCAATGATTTTACCCAATTTCAAACCCTAAAATTCATGCTTGATATAAGCTAGATACCATTGTTGGTTTCTAATTAGGTCCCAAGAATCATCAAATCAAGCACAAAAACGCATGAATACACAAAGGAGAATGGCGGAAACATACTCACAATGATCGGATCTTGCAACGCGATGAACACAAGCCTTTTCTTCCTCCAAGATGGCTCGGCAGTGGCTTACTTGGGCAGTGAACTGCTCGGTTTTGGTCTGGTTTGGTTCCTCCATGATCGGCCATTGAAGACCTCCATTAAAAATCCAAGCTTCAAGCTTTAAAACGATTCCATACTCATGTGTTCGTTTCCCTATCACCTTAGGAAGACTCAAGGTGTGCTAGCACTAGATTTTGCAACAAAATCAACTCACTTGCTTCTCTTCTTCATTCGGTCAAACCAGAAAATGGAGAGAAAAAAACGGCTCCAAGCCGTGAAGGAAAAGGAGGGAAAAGAGAGAAAACGTGAGTGGTAAGAGAGAGAAAGAAAAAAGTGTTTTGTATTTATATTTTAATTTTCCAAAAATCAAAAATCAAAACCTTTTTCCAAATACCAAAAAGTCAAAAAGCAAAACAATCAATGCTTTTCAACTACCACATCACTATTCATATCAATCAATCAATCAAGTGACAAGTTGTCACATCACTCAAAGTGACTAATGATTTGACGCTTGATGCGACTAGCGATTTGACGCTTGATGTGACTTACGTGCCGCACTCGAATTTGGAATGTGAATGCGCTCACAAATAATCCCGGACTCTGGTTCGCTAATTCCAAATTAACGAATTTTCTGTTGCGTCGTAATTAATTGATTACGCCTAGTGAAATCACTATTCACATCGCTAACAAATTAATTCTAAATTAATTCGTTCGCCCGAATTAAAATCTAATTTTAATTCCGCGTCGAAATCCAATTTCGCATAATATATCAAATATATTATTTTATCGATTAATTCCAAATTAATCGTTCTCTCTCTTTAAATAATATTTTATCCCAGATAAAATATCTCTGTAATTAATCACAGATTAATTTTCTCTCTCATCTAATTAATCCCATATTAATAAAAGTGCGAGTCATACATCATCAGTGATCTTCGGGAAGTGACCCATGAGATCCCCGGATATGATGGCAGTAAATTCGGTCGTCATACTATCCGAACACGTATGTACCTCGTACTACATTTATACCAATTTATAAGACAAGGTTGGCTTCTAGCAAAGCGTCATGCCTACCCAATTCTCCAGAAATATCCTTATAGGAATATGTGATCTATATCAGCGTAGTATAACGTAGTATTGCGTATTTCGATCCAGCATCAGATGATCACGTGCTAGGCCTAGGGCTGGAATTATGTCTGCCCCGTACGAAGCACATATCGAATGTCTGGTAACTAGTCTCTATAATCGGATATACATGACCTAGTCATAATATCCCGATAGCTCGAGCATTTAAGAGAACGAGTTCCGTATCCTATGTGACCGTCATCTCCATATGACTGGAGTGATACTTACGTCTTAACATCACACCCAACACTCTACGATTCTCAATATACCCAGCATTGGCGTACACAGAACCTGTTAAAGCCCTGGACGACCTCAACTAAAAGTATATTGATTGTCATAAGTATTAGCGTAATACTAGTCTTTTACGTATTTATCGATGTCCAATCTCGATAATACTCTGACTAGGGATATTTAAATGATTTATCCTACGTGACTGATACTGTCTCATATCATTCTCCGTCCAGGAATAAATCATAGGGACCTCCTATCATTATATATCTAGGTGATCTAATCACAAATGATAAGAGTGCAATCTCCTTGTCACATAGTTAATTTGTACAACAACACCATGACATGTACAAATAGTGACGCTATGGGTCATAATTGTCCAACACTATACAGTTTGAATAACGGAACAGTGAGCTGAAAATCTTCCAAGCAAGATAATGTTATCGAATAAACAACAAAAGTGGATTATTGCTGCAGCTGAGGTAGCAATAGAAGCCTTTTGGATCGATAATAATCCTAATTAGATTAGGAATATTTCTGTTAGCTGCTGAGTTAGGCTACAACAGAGGCTAAAGAATTAATGGTCTCATCAACGATCCAGAAAATACTTCAGTTATTCATCTGATTCGTTCCGATCATACATCGTGGCGATGTGATGATCGAATAAATCACATCAGATGATAACCATGCAAATCCGCTGACGAAAGTCTTTCCTCAGCAGAAGTTTGAGCGAACCGTACATAGTTCGGGTGTAGGACACTTGAGTGATTGGCTATAGGCCAAGTGGGAGATTGTTGGACAATTATGACCCATAACATCACTATTTGTACAGATCCTGGTGTTGTTGTACAAATTAACTATGTGACAAAGAAAATTACTCTTTTATCATTTGTAATTAGATTACCAAGATGTATAAATGATAAAAGGTCCTTATGATTAGTTCCGTATTGAGATGATATGAGACAGTATCAATCCACGAAGTATTAATCATTAAATATCTCTAGTCGTAGTATTATCGAGATTTGACATCGATAATGTGGAATAGACTAGTATTACACTTGTGCGCGTTGTGGGAGCATAACGACATAGTTCTCATATATTGGAATATATGATACTCATGCAAGTGTAACATGAGGTTGTGTTTATCGATGGTACGTAAACAGCTTCTCTATAGATAAACCCCTCGGATTCCATTGGTAGTATGACTATGTGTCTATGGAAGTACGAATCAGGGTAGGTGTATTTGGTCTTAACCTGAGACTTGCACAGCTAATACTTACGACAATCAATATACTTTGGTTTTGGTCGTCCAGGGCTTTAACAGGTTCTGTGTACGCCTCTTCTGGGTATATTGAGAATCGTAATGTATTGGGTGTGATGTCAAGACGGAAGTATCACTCCAGTCATAGTGGAGATGATGATCACGTAGGATATGGAACTGGTTCTATTATGTACTGCAGTCATCGGGATAATATGACTAGGTCATGATTATCCGATTATAGAGACTAGTTACCAGAGATCCGATATATGCTTCGTACGGGGCAGACATAATTCCAGCCCCAGACCTTGCACGTGACATCTGATACATGATCGTAATACGCAATACTACCTATACTACGCCTGATATAGATCACATATTCATTTAAGAATATTTCTAGAGAATTGGGTAGGCACGGTGTTTTGCTAGAAGCCAACCATGTCTTGTAAATCGGTAAAAACGTAGTATTAGGTACGTACGTGTTCGAATAGTTCGATGACCGGATTTACTGCCAAATATCCGGGGATCTCATTGGTCGCTTCCCGAAGATTCACTGATGACGTATGACTCGCACTTTATTAATATGTGATTAATTAATAGAGAGAGAATTAATCTTGGATTAATTACAGAGATATTTTATCTCGGATAAAATATTATTATAAGAGAGATAACGATTAATTTGGAATTAATCTATAAATAATATATTCGATATATTATACGAAATTGGATTTCGACGCGGAATTAAAATTAGATTTTAATTCGGGCGAACAAGTTAATTTAGAATTAATTCGTCAGCGACATGAATAGTAATTTTACTAGGCATAATTATTTAATTAAATTGATTTAATTACGTCGCAACGGAAAATTCGTTAATTCGGAATTAGCGAACCCGAGCCCGGGAGTGTTTGCGGGCCCACTCGCATTTCGAATTCAAGAGCGGCCCACAAGTCACATCAAGCGTCAAATCACTAGTCAATCAATTGATAAATGTCTTGTCACTTTGAGTGATGTGATGTCTAGTCACTTTTGATTGATGGTGGTGGTTGAGAGGCTTAAATGCCATTTACCAAATTTTGAATTTGGTATATCTTTTATTGATTTTAGAAATCAAAACCAACTAACACATTTTCTTCTTCCTCTCTCCACTCTCTCGGCCTTGGGCCATTTTCTTCTCTAAAAATCTGCAATTGCCGAGAACAAAGAGAAGCAAATGGAAAGATTTATGGCAAATGTTTCCGAGGTGCTAGCACACATTAGGAGTCTTACGAAGGTGATAGGGAAACTCACTCGTGGGCAATGAATGCACACCCAATCTTGGAGCTTGGCCGAAAAAATGGAGCACATAAAGGGGAGCAAAGCCGTGAGCCTTCATGGAAGAAAAGCTTGAAGATTTTTATTGTTCCTCGCATCGCAAAAGCCGATCAATGTAAGTATGATTCCGCCATACCTCTTTGAGTATTCATACATGTTTCTATGCTTGAATTGATCTCAGGACTATAGTAGAAACCTAACAGTACGAGAAAGCCCAGTTACAAAATCCATAGTAATCTTCTCCCAATTCCATTCAGGGATATCCAAACTTTGAAGTTTCCATGCTGGTATCTGATGCTCTGTTTTGACCTGTTGGCAAGTAAGATATTTAGCAACAAACTCCACTACATCTCTTTTCTTACCATCCCACCAATAGAGATCTTTTAAGTCATGGTACATCTTGGTAACACCAGGGTGCATAGAATATGATGAGGCGTGGGCTTTCTCTAACAATGAGTTTCTCAACTCATGAATTTAAGGAACAACAATTATGTCTTTCTTCTTTAGGAGATTTTCATTATCTACATAATACTCCTCATCCACACCTTGCTTTATTTATCTTTAATCCGTTGGATTTGAACATCTGTTTCCTGAGCGGTTCTAATCTCATCCACCAGTGAAGATCATAACCGAATTTGAGCCATCAATGTTCCTTGATTTGTTACTTGAAAACTTACCCCATCTGAAATACATTTCTGCACCTGTCTGGTTGGTTGCCACATTTCAGTTGGTAGGTGAGCTAAACTCCCCATATATTTTATGCTTAAGGCATCAGCTACCAAATTAGCCTTACCATGATGATAATGTATTGAACAATCACAATCTTTCAATAACTCAATCCACCGCCTCTGTCTCATATTAAGATCCCTTTGACTCAGAATATACTTGAGACTTTTGTGGTCAGTAAAAATCTCAAATTTTTCACCATACAGATAATATCGCCATATTTTCAAGGCAAAAACTATGGCTGCCATCTCCAAGTCGTGGGTGGGATAATTTTGTTCATAAGGTTTTATCTGCCTAGAAGCATAGGCAATAACTTTTCCTCATTGCATCAACACAGAAGCATCACAGTACACCATAAACCTTATTGATCTTGATGGTAAAGCTAGAACAAGAGTGGGAGTCAATCGTTGTTTAAGCTCCTAAAAAATTTTCTCACAGGCATTTGACCACACATACTTAACATTTATTTGCATCAATCGAGTAAATGGAGCAACTATTCTAGAGAGGTTTTCCACGAATCTACGGTAGTAACCTGCTAACCCCAAGAAACTACGAATTTTAGTCACACTAGTGGGCCTATGCCACTTTTGAATGGCTTCAATCTTCTGGGAATCTAAACCAATGCCTTCTTTTGACACCACATGCCCCAAAAACACCACTTTGGACAACCAAAACTCACGTTTAGAGAGTTTAGCAAATAGTTTGTGCTCTCTCAGAGTCTGTAGTACCCGATGCAAATGCTCCGCGTGTTCCTACTCACTATGTGAATACACTATGATATCATCAATGAAAACTATCACAAATCAATCTAAAAAGGGTCTGAACACCCTATTCATCAAATCTATAAAAGTCGTAGGGGCATTAGTCAAACCAAATGACATTACCAAGAACTCATAATGCCCATATCTAGTTCGGAAAGCTGTCTTCGGTACATCGCTTTCCCTAATCCTCAACTGATGATATCCCGACCAGAGGTCTATTTTTTAGAAACACAGAGCTCCCTGAAGTTGATCAAACAAGTCATCAATCCTTGGTAGTGGGTATTTATTTTTAATTGTCATCTTATTTAACTGTCGATAATATATACACAACAGAAATGTCCTATCTTTCTTCTTTACAAACAGCACTGGGGCACCCCATGGAGACACACTGGGACGAATAAAACCCTTATCCTGCAGATCCTGCAGTTGTACCTTCAATTTCATAAGTTCTGCAGGTGCCATCCTATATGGAGGAATTAATATGGGTTGCGTGCCATGAATTATATCTATGCAGAATTCGATTTCTCTATCATGTGGCAATCCCGGTAACTCATCTAGGGACACATTAGGATACTCTTTCACCACTGGAATTTGATCGATACTCTTCCCTTCCGCCCCAATATCCATCACAAAAGCTAGATATCCCACATTTTTCTTGCGAAGAAGCTTGTATGCTTGCATTACCGATATCAAATTATAGGGTATCACACTCCTATCTCCCTAATAAAAACTAATTGGCTGGTCAGGGATATGTAAAGTGACAATCTTCTCCCGGAAATCAACCACTGCATTATGTGCTGCTAACCAATCCATTCCCAGAATAACATCAAATCCCAATATGCTTAGCACCACCAAATCAGAGTAATACGTATGCCCATCAATCTCAACTGGGCAAGTCTTCAGTCTTTGTGTAACCTTCATAGGCTCTCCTACTGGTGTAGTTATAACAATGGTGAATCTAATGCCTCAGTATCTCTACCCAAATAAGTCACAAAATATGGTGATATAAATGAATGAGTAGCTCTCGAATCAAATAATACACTGGCATTTACTGAACCAATTGACAATATATCTATAATAATGGCATTAGATGCATGTGCATCTTATGGTGTGAGGGTATAAACTCTACCCTGAGATCTACTGGTGGAGGCACGCCCTCGCTCACTCACTGGCTGTCCTCTACCACATGCCGCATGTCCCCTCACCACAGATCTCTGTTCTCCTCCCATATTCATATTTTACTGAGACTGGGCGCTGACGAAGTACCACGGAAAAATGAAAATTATGCTTTGGGTATAGAGCAATCCCTCTTTAGATGACTCATCTGTCCACAGTGATAAAAATTCCTACTCTCGAGTCGGCAAGCTCCTGAATGAGGTCGCCCACAAGTCATAAATGGTGGAATACCTCGCCCTGGCTGGCCTACCGATGGTGAAGAAACTGTACGGGACATAGTGCTTTGAATAGGTCTACGGTCTGAGTCTCCCTGCACTAATCCCATATCACATCGTGTAGGAGGATGGATGGATGTCTGTGACCGTCTACCCTGACCTCCCTGTTGTGGTTTAGCCCCCTCCTCTGATCTCGGCCTCTTTCGTGACTCTCTCGCAGTCTGTCTCTCCCTGAGCCGAACCTCAAACCTAAGAGCAGCATCCAAAGCCTATGTATATGTAGTAGTCTCCATAACATGAATAAATCAAAATAGATAATCCCGAAGTCCATCTATAAACTATTTCACCTTCATTTCTTCAGTACTAATCAAATGTGGAGCATACCGAGAAAGTCAGGTGAACTGTATGTCATACTCTGAAATAGTCATTTGTTCTCCCTGGACCAACTGCTCAAACTCTCGAGCTCTAGCATCTCTAACACTCCAAGGTAAAAACCTGTTAAAAAATGTTGTGCTAAATTCAACCCAAGTCATAGGAGGAGCATCATGTCGCCGGTTACCTCGAAAAACCATAAACCAAATATTAACGACATCCTTCAACTGAAAACTAACCAATTCCACCGCTCTCTCTGCTGAACATCCCAAAGCCAAACATATGCGATCCTACTCCTCAATAAATCCATAAGGGTCGGGGGATGATTCTACTCCCGAAAATATGGGTGGACATAGATTCCGGAAATCATGTAAGGAAATTAGCAGCTCCTGCCGCTGAACTGTTGTGATATTTTATATCGTACCGTAAGTGTACGGTGTCAAGTTTTAGTATAAATGAGTTTAAAGTGTCGAATCCACAGGGATTGTGTTAACTCGCACTAAGTACTACAATTGATAATCCTAACTTTATTTAGAAAATAAATAATAAGGATTTTAACAAATAAATATAAAAATAATTATATAGGAGGAACTAATACGATAGAGATTCTAGAGTCTGATTTCACCTATCTATCCCCTATGTATATGTCATGCCAATTAATCTTTGTTTAGTTATATTGTTTATAAGTCAAGACTCCGAAAATATCCACTCACTCTCTCGAGCATTAGTGAAAATATCATCAACTACAGACTTCAATATCTCTATAAAAATCTAGTAGTTAACAACTCGTTACGCTTTGTGATTCTATATTAACGACTTCAAAGGAATTTATATATTCTCTCGAACTCTATAAACTCCTAGGTTATATTCTCTAGAACTATTCAAAATCCCCTCTCTCGAGTGATAGATTCTAAACATATATCATCATATTTGTTTCCAGCAAACACAAAGCATTAAACTTAAAAGAATATAAATAACTCAATAAAACTTCATAACAAAATCGACAATTAAAATAAAGGTTCAAGCATCAGTTACATCATTCTCCAGAATTAAGGAGTTAATTCATGACTAAAGATAAAAACAATGATAAACAAGTCATGAATCTAATGGAAATTATTAGAGTTCAAAGAAAGAAACAAGAAGATAAAACATGAATTGAATCTCTCACTCTTCGGACGTCACCGCCTTTGTTTCCTCTTGTTGCTCTTCAATCTTCCTCCTTGGATCTCTCTAAAATATGTATTTTGGTGTTTTGTGATGTGTATTAGCCTCTTCCCTTGAGTTTGGACGAGCCTTGGTATTTATAATAAAGTCTAGGAACCTTTGTGCATGTAAAAACCCTAGAAATTGGGGTTTTGGTCGCTCCGGGGTGCCGCGGCGCCCAGCTCTCTGTTTTTTGTATGAGACTCGTACTGCCGAGCTCGACCAAGTGATCTGCCGAGCTTCTCAAACTGTTCCCGTTCCAGGAGGTAGGACAGAACCAAACCGATCTTCTGGTCTAATGTGGTCGGCCTCGGTTCTGATGCTGTCGGTCTATGAAATCTGCGACAGATCCGAGGAAGAAGTGCTCAGATTCTCTTACTTCCCGAAAACTGACCAACACATCTGGACGTATGTTCCTCCAAAAAATGGAAATTTCATCTTTGCCCTTGCCGAATTGTTTGAATTTCTTAGTTGTAGAAATCCTCATCAACACACCTCTTTGGGATTTAAACGAAGTAAATAAAACCCCGACTATCCTAAATTCTTAAAAAATTCTAGATAATAACATATAAAACCATAACTATAATATTATGCTTTTGATAACAGACATCGGGTGGTGGATTGATAAAGTAAAAGTAACAACGATGAAATAGCGTTTAGTGAGATTAGACGATAGATGAAAATTGAATGATATATTAATTACTTACTGTTCCGATTCAATATAAATTTTTTTTGTAGGTTTGACATTTCTTTAAGCTTTCTATATAGAATGGTGTTAATTTAATGGCCGGTTTTGTTCAACCTTTCTTTAAGCTTTTGGTCAAAGTTGACAAAAACGATTTGCCAGTTGGCAATCAATTGCTCCCATGTGATTCCATTTATTGTAGTCAGCTGAGAGTTAAGAGCTTCACCTGTCAAATTCTCTCCTGCGTATACAACTTTTATTTTTGTTATTTTTTTTAGTATTTTATAACATATATCTTGCATGTTAAAATTAATTTTTTTCTTTTTTGAAATATCTGAAACTCCTCCTCATTTCATATCGGGTGTTATTGGACCATAATCTGATGGGTAAAACCCAATAATATCTCAGATTTTTATAAATATAGCTCTCATGAGTTGAATCATAATCTCCTAAAAAATAGAACAAGACTCAACCCATTGGACAAAATATTTGGGGACAAAATTAAAATTTATATTCATGAAAGTCATAAATTTGACATTTAAGGTGTCAAAATTGACCTATTCAATATAAATTTAAGGCGTCAAGTTAATTTTTGGATTCCACTTTGTATTTAGTTTTTTATTATTTGTGATGAGTAGTTATAAAATAATAATTTTTATATAATTGAATTTTAATCGTTCGTAGCATGGTAAACTCACCACAAAATCCAAATTCCATAAACAAATATTTTTTGAAATTTATTTTTCAATTTGAAAATTATTAACTAATTTCATAAATTTAAAAGCAAGTTGAATATTCTTCTCAACTAACTGTTATCAATTTGTAAACATAAGTTAGTAATATCCCTGTAGCAAATGAAATTATAAATACCCAAAAGCAGTGGCTATGGCTACAACAAGAGGCAAGAAACAAAGCAACCAAACAATTGATACCTTACAATATCCTTACAGCCATGATTGAATCACTAGCCTTTCTTCAATACTTTATTTTCTCAATTATTTTCTTTCTCTTTCTTTATCACTTCAAAAAAAGTAATTACTCAACCCCATGGAATTTGCCTCTTGTTGGCATGTTAGCTTCTGTGATTCTCAATATCAACCAACTCCATGACAAAGTTGCCCAAATTCTTGAAAAAACAAATGGTTCATTCATGATCAAATGCTCATGGATAGCTCAAAATGATATGTTTCTCACAAGTGATCCCACAAATGTTCAGCACATAATGAGTGCAAATTTTTCAAATTATCACAAAGGGTCTGAGGGGAGGAAGCGGTTTGATATTTTCGGAGACACTGGGCTTTTCAACTCTGATTTTGATGAGTGGAAAGACCAAAGAAAGCTAGCACGTGCGTTTATTAATCACCAAAAGTTTCAGAAACTCATGACAAAGGTCGTTCCAGAGATGATTGAAAAAGGGCTAATCCCAGTTCTTGATCATGTGAGTGAAGCAAAAATGGTTGTGGATTTTCAGGATTTGTTGAAAAGAAGCACTTTTGATTTTGCTTGCATGATTGCCACTGGCTGTAACCCTAATTGTCTTTCAGTTGGCTTTCCGGAAATGAGGTTTCCGGATGCTATTGATGATGCTTGTGAAGCTATACTTATCCGGCACCTCGTGCCTGAGAGTTTATGGAAGTTACAAAGCTGGTTAGGGATTGGGAAGGAGAAAAAATTAGCTTATGGTTGGAAAACCATTGATCAATTTTGGGAGAAGCAAATGTCAATGAAACAAGAAGAAATACAGAAAGCCATGGAAGCTAAAGAAGATGATGAAGAAGGGATTTATAGTCTTTTGAATTGTTACTTGAATGGACATGAAGTGACAGGACCAACACCAACTGAAAAAGTTATGAGAGATAATATCACAGGCTTAATTTTTGCAACTGAAGGCACAACAAGCATAGCTCTCACTTGGTTCTTTTGGCTCATCTCAAAGAACCCACTTGCTGAAATCAAAATCAGAGAAGAGTTAGAAAGAAATTTCCCACAAGAAGGAATAAAAGAAAAGAAGCTGCCACTGATTAGATTAAACGAACTCAATAAGCTTGTTTATCTCCATGCGGCTTTATGTGAAACCCTCAGGCTCTATCCTCCTGTGCCTTTTGAGATCAGGATTCCTCTTCAGCCTGATGTTCTTCCAAGTGGGCACCAAGTGAATAAAAACACAAATGTTTTGATTTCGGCGTATTCAATGGCGAGAATGACTTCCGTTTGGGGAAAGGATTGTCGAGAATTCAAGCCAGAGAGATGGATCACTGAGGATGGAATGATCAAGCATGAGCCACCCAACAAATTCTTTTCATTCAATGCTGGTCCGAGGATTTGTATTGGGAAGGATATTGCTTTTACTCTCATGAAAGCCACAGCAGCAAGTATCATTCATAATTATGATGTTCAAATAGAGAAAAATCACCCGGTAACATACAATCTTAGTATCAGTTTCCGGATGAAGCATGGGTTACTGGCTAGGGTTCATAAGCGATCAGCTTGACCGCCGGCGCTACCCATTATGATCCTAATTTTTCTGAGATTTTAAAATTATTAAACCACGTGTTGTTATAAACACAGTGTATGGTTGTTAGTGATTAAATTATGAGAACTCACTTTTAAAAGTTATAAAAGGAAATATAAGTGTTTAAATACATTTATTGCACCAATTTGATTCACATTGATTGGTGGGAATTTTAGAGGGAAACATAAATTTGGCTATAAATTAATATTATATAGTCAAAGATAGGCACTTGAAATTTTTTTTTTTTTTTCCCGAATACTGTTATGACAGTTTAATTAGAAAGGAAGTGTCTCTTGCGAAGAGTTGCCTAAGGTTTGTAAATACCAATGAAATTCCAGAATTCATATTATTAGAAAATCTTCTCTCTTTCTCTACAACTTCTTTTTGTGTTATTGGGAGAAATTACATATTTGCTATATAGAATTTCTGATTAGGCTTTGTAGAAATCCTGGAAGATACTGCCATAAACCCGGAAGCACTTCTAATGGGGGCATTAATTCCTTAAGGATATTGACTACACTATGAAAGCCATATTCATATTCTATAATTTACTTCTGCTACCATTATTTCTAACAGTTTTGATGCATAAGTTCCTAAGATAAGATTCCGAGATTGAGTTCATGGAACACTAACTTAATCTTCAAAGAAAAATTTCTTGTTTTCTCTCTTTGTGAATTCTACTTTTTCTTCTTAATTATGATTTCTCACCAAGAAAGACACATGTGAGAGTTTTGAATGCTCTTGTTCTTTTCAAGAAAGACACATTAGGACTCTTCTCCTAATATAGTAATCATTAAAAGCTTTAGCTTATTCTAACTTTGACGGACAGTACTTTACGTCATTACAAGAATTTGAAAAAGTATAAAACTCTACAGTGCTGGTTTTGAATTGTATAAAGTTTCAATTGTCCTTTTTGAACAATATCAGATCTGCAGTCAGCTAATTTGGGTTTTCACAGTGACAATTTTTAAAGACAAAATTGGTCAAAACTGAATTTGGTCATGGCTTTTGAGCAAAGAAAATTTTAAATAATTCTTATGGATGAGTATAGGAGACTTACCAAGTTGAAGTGTGCTAAAAGAATCAATCATTTGACTTGCTAAGGGCCTTGAACGTGACTTGTAAGAAGCAAACTTTCTTGTTTTTTTTATGGAGCTCACTAAAAATCGTGAAAGGGGAGAGGGAAAAGAAGATAAATAGTAACTTGGGAGTCTAGAAAAAACTTGGGGTTGGTCATAAATAATAACTGAAATACCGAAGGCTATCTGAGTAGCGTTAAAATTTAAATGCACATCAAAATTTAAACTTTTTCACTTCGTGTTTCTAAAATAATTTATATAAGTAATAACATGCAAATGATCCACGTTTGAATGCTTAAAGATATCACACAACACACAAATAAATTTCGTAATTGTATCACGAAAATCAGGCTGTTACAGATTTCAACAAAGAGTTTTCATGAGGTGTTTTCGAAATGATTTGAAAGTGATGGTTTCATGTTCTCTGTTGGATGACGTATGTGATTGTTTGTGTGAAGCTTACATTTGTAAAGGATATATGGTCACTGAAGTGTTATTGAACGAAGTATAAGATTGGATTATTGAAGTACTATAGAATGAATGAATGGATTATGTGTAGTTTTTTATGATGCAAATATTAACCTTTGGCCATATTTCATTGCATGTGAAAAATTAGAGGTGAGAAAAAAAACCGACGGAACCGAACCAAACCGCAAACCGAACCAAATCGGATCGAATTTACGATTTTTTCTCTACCGGTTCGGTTTGCAGTTAGGATTGGCCCACCCCAAACTGTTTACGGTTCGGTTCAGATGCTAAATCGAACTGCACCTGTTAAACCGAACCGGTATAATTAAAAAATTATATATTTTTATAAAAAGATTTACATTTTTCTTTTAATTTTACTTTATGTTTTCTTTTTATTAGTATGTTAATACTTTTATTCTTTATTTTTTTGTTAATACTTTTATTCTTAAATTTATTTATTAATAATTTTATTCTTAAATTTTTTGTTTTATGGTTTATTCTTGAAAGTAAGCTGTTGGATTATCTCTTAATTAGAATGATGGTAGCATCATTATTTGAGGTAATTTTTAAAAAATAGAAGAATTAATTGTGCCTCATATTTCAATCCTCTATTGAGTGCATGTGTTCTCTGAAGTCACAACTTACACTGTAGCACTTCATACTTTTTGTTCGCTAGACTAGTTTTTTTTTTGTCTTCACTTAAGTGGATGAATTTTTTTAAGTAGAATAATCCGTAAACTGAACCGAACCAATCCATAAACCGCTGGTTTAAAAAAATTTCAATCCGAACCAAACCGTTATTTAATGGTTTGGTTTGAGAGGTAAAAAAACCGGACTGTAAAATATGGTTTGGTTCGATTTTTAACAAAAGCGAACCAAACCGAACCGCACCCACCCATAGTGAAAATCATACACAAGCAAAATTAAAGTAAATAAAATAACAATTATTATTGCAATTTTGGCCATAAATTATTCAATCAGGACGTCAATATTGTTGTAAATTCCTCAAATTAATTAAATAGGATATGTATATGTATATGTATATCATTGGGATTTTCAAGGGGTGTATGGGAGGTTGCAATCCTTTGAGGGTTGCAACCCACCCCAAGGGGTGCCCTATTGGCACCCCTCAATGCCTTATAAATGGAGGCTTTTATTCCAAATGACATATACAGAAATATACAAATATATCCAAAGAATTGAAAAAGGCATTGTGTTGTTTTCTTTGTTTTGAGAGATAGATCCACCATTTTGAATCTTAGTTCAAACACTTGTTAAGGAGTGCTCATTGAACAAGTAGAATCCAAGTAATCCTGGGAGAATGTTGGCAAAACAAATTCGTAAAGCACCTGTGACGGCGCCAATAAGTTCTTAAGGACAGAGATCATCTCGACTTGGACGATTGAATCAGGTTTTTTCTGGTTCTTATTGTTTTAGGGTTTTACTGCATCTAGATCTACTATTGGTTGTTTGATCTGGTTGATTTTCATATTGTATTACTGTTTAATGACACTAAATTACCAACAATCTTAAGAACTTATTGCTTTCTAGTGTTGTTAGACTGTAAATTTGCATGCTAGGGTATAAATTTTCTGGAAAAAATACGTACTGTGCATGTAAACCTGTAGGGCGTTCGAACGCCCGATGCACGCGAAGGCATAAATCTGAAAATTCGTAAGAATGTTCGAACGTGTCGTCAAACGCAACTCGAACGCAAGCCTTCTGCCTTAGAACGTTCGAACGCGTACTAAACGCAACTCGAACGAAAACTCTCTGAAATCATTCCGTTCGAACGCGTTCTCGAACGCTATACGAACGTGAACTCTCTGGAATCATTCCGTTCGAACGCGTTATCAAACGCAACACGAACGCACACACACTGGACAGTCTCGTTCGAACGAGATACGAACGCGACACTAACGAAATAGTCTGTAATTCTTATAAACTGCAAACTTACATTAATATTAACTTGGTAAATCATATATTGTAACACATTAATCTTGGTAGTATAGATTGAAGTTTATATTAGGTTGTTCAATTATCACAAGCATACACATAGTGATAAAGTTGAAATTGATTGTGTGTTGCATAATTGGTTGAGAATTTAAAGTGTAATTTTGCACAAGTAATTCCATCCAATATTGATTGACATATATATATCTACGCTTATCGTATTAATTGTGCCATTGAAAAAGTGAAATACTGAGTTTGAATTGCTAAGAGGTTCTATTGAGAAAGTAATTAAATGCTATTTCTTTATTTACTTTTCATAAGAAATCTTGGTTGGAAATTCAAGGACTTGTGTTTATTGGTACTACTGTCCAATAGAACAACAAGTGGATATTTGGTATATCACTTGAGACAAGATCATTTGTTGGTCGTTGTACAATTTGTCTTTTGTAGACTTATTGAATCCTGTTTGTTTCCAGTTACATATGGTTAGCGGAAACATCACAGTACCAGTCTCTCATGGAGAAAAACCGGAGAAGTTTGATGGGGCAAACTTCAAACAGTGGCAGAGCAAAATGCTGTTCTACCTGACAACTCTCCAGTTGGCTAAATTCCTCAATGATCCTCTTGGTCATGTGGAGGGTGAATCTGAATTGGCCAAGAAAGAGCGAGAACAGACTTGGATGTCTGGAGACTTCTTATGCAAGAACTACCTTTTTGTTGGTCTTGACAATACCATGTACAATGTGTACCAAGGCATGACTTCTGCGAAGATTCTTTGAGAATCTCTCGAGAATAAATACAAAACCGAGGATGCCGGACAAAAGAAATTTGTCGTAGGTAGGTTCTTGGACTATAAGATGGTAGTTTCAAGGACGGTGATGTCTCAGTTGGGTGAACAACAATAGATCATTCATAAAATACTGGATGAAGGTATAAAACTCTGTGAGACGTTTCAAGTTGCCACCATAATTGAAAAGTTGCCTCCATCATGGAAGAACTTCAGGAGCTATCTGCAACACAAAAAGAAGCAGATGAGCTTTGAAGACCTTGGAGTTCGATTGAGAATCGAATAGGACAACATGATGTCCGAGAAGGCCAGCTACAAGACTATGGAGTCTAAGCCCAACATCTTTGAGGATGTAAAGGGTAGCAAGAGAAGAAAGAACAGTGAAGCTGATTCTTCCCAAGCGAACAAGAAGTTCAATGAGAAGTGCTACAACTGTGAAAAGAGCGGTCATATGACTGCAGAAACAAGATATCTCAGGACAATGGCAGGAAAAATGAGGCTTATGTCGCTGAAGATGAGCAGTTAACTGATGAGATTTCAGAAATGAATCTCTCAGCAGTGGTAACTGAAGACAACTTGGTTGGGAATCCGAGAGAATGATGGGTAGACACTGAGGCTACTCGTCATATCTATGCTGATAGTAAGATGTTTTCCTCGTATCAGAAAGGTCGATGGCGGCGATCATCTAACAATGGGAAACGCATCTACCTCTAGAGTGGTTGGACAAGGCACAGTAGTTCTGAAAATGATATCCGGAACAGAGCGTACATATAAGAATGTTTGCATGTTCCAGATATTCGGAAGAACTCGGTCTCGGGTTTGTATTTGTTTCTGACATGATTGTATTGACCAAAAATGATGTCTATGTAGGAAAATGATACCTCGCTGAGGGTGATTCTGTCATAGAGAGATTCATGAATTATCTGAGTGTCCTAGGATGATTAAGATCGTCATGTTGGGCTCGTTTTCTTCATGGCCAACTAGATTTTCATTTCGGGGAGGTGGGTTTCATTTTGGTTCTCGGCCATTTTAACTGACGAAGAAGGTGATAGAGACTATCTATTTAATTTATCGCTAGGTGATCGAGACCAATGTCTCATGCAAGCTAAATGCAGACTTTTTTCTAAAATTTAAATATGCAAATGCAATACTTACAAAAAGAAAAATAACAAACAAGTGAAAAAAGTTAAAATAAATGACCAAAAAAATGTAGTGATTTAAAAAAAATGAGATACATAAAATATAAAAATAAAAATAGAAAGAAAAAAAATTATATTCCCCGGCAACGGCGCCAAAAACTTCACACACTCACAAAGTGGTTCTTTACTCTCAAGTATAAGAGTGTCAAAGTAATAAAATAACCTGATAAGTCTGGGATCGATCCACATAGAATAAATTTAGTAAAATAAAATAACAATTCGAGTAAAAATAAAAAGATTGATTTGTTTGAAGTGATTGGAAATTTTAAATTAGATTGCATTAATAAAATAAAATGATGGGGTTATGGGATCCACTTTTAATATTTCAAATTAGAAAGCTTACTTTGATAATATATAAATTGTCATATTACCCAGTTAATTTATTTCAGGAATTAATTATGTCAAAACATATAAAACCAGCCATAAAGGCGGTGATAACAACTGTCAATAACAAGTCCAATTAAGTACTCAATTATGCCAAATAAATAAAACCATCCACATAGACGGTAACAAAGTTTGTCAATAATTAATTCAAATTTAAATTAACTATTAATTTTTAGATTATAATTCATATATTATAATATAAGTAAGATTTTTTATAGTGTCTTAATTAAAAGTGTCATCCTTTACCCATGCAGGATGAAATTAGCTACTCATTATTTGAATAAAAACATGTATTGTAACATCCCAGATTTTCGGGATTGTTCTAAAAGGATTACCGGACGAATATTTTAGTCTCGGAGCATGTTGATGATGAAGAATAAGAGTTTAAGTGATGTTATAGGAGTTAGAATAATTGATTTTGATCAGTCGTCGCGTTGGAAAATGCGTGGGATCAAAAGTCAGTTACGCGATTTTCGTAAAACGCGTAAAGTTTACTGTTTGGACCACAAAATTAGAAAATGAACTCCGATTGAGTTGATTCTTGAACCATCGAACTCTTTATTCCGAGAAGAACAACTTACGTGTTGAACATGTTTTGAGAATCGCATCGGAAGGGCTTCGAATGGGCTGATTTCCGAAAATACCCTTCATAGTGGGGGTATTTTTGTCATTTTCGGAAATAAGATATTTTTGTCTTTATTATATTATTATTATTAATTTTTATCAGCATTTACTAAGGAATAAAGAAATAAATAAATAAAAAAAGAAAGAAAACGCATGATGAGAGAGGGAGAGAGAGAGAAAAACGCGTGGAAGAGAGAGGAGAAGTCGCCGGCGGCGATTCGGCCGGAGACACGGCGGTGCATCAGTGGGGTCTTGATCTTCCGGCGATGGGGAGTACGCCGGTGGCCGGCGCCGACACCCAGGACGCCGGAATCGGCGAGAATGGAGGGAAGAAGAGGCGCGCCTTGGGTTCGTCGATCCCGTCTCGTCGCTTCGAACCACGACCCGTGCCACCCGTCAAATTGAAGCCCTCGATGAGTACTACGAGATGGTGGTGACAATTTTCCCTATCCGTGCTCGGTGGCACATGAAACGAGGAAAGAAGGATCGGATGAATAGTAACCCAATGTGAACAGTAACTCCGATCGAAATTCCGATCACACCAGCGCGTTCGTATGGCCGTTGGGAGTTCGATTATGGCCTCGAAAGTTTGATCGGACTCGGATCACGGGCATTCGCTTAGCCAGGTAAGTAACTCATGCTTTGATTACTTAAGAAGTTATCGTTGTACGAAAGTAGTACTATAATAAAGTTATATATAATCTATGTATGAAACTAGAATATATATATATATATATATATATATATATATATATATATATAAGATGATCGTAGAAGAAAGAAGCTATTGAATTGGTACACAGATATAGATAAGAGCAAGCAATTATAAGTAGAGATATAAGTTAAAGATAAACAGAAGTATTCAGAAGCAAAGAGAAACATACGTAGGTATAGACCAGTATATATATAGATGGAGCATGTGAATGATGTCATAATCATGAATAAAATTTAATAAGACTTGGGTATGGGGGATGTAGAAAACTACACCCTAGGGTATGAGACTAAGTTTAGAAAGCGACAATTGTGTGAAGTAATTATATATGTTCAGTGTAAGTAGAATGATACAGAAACAAGAATACGAATATAATACATGTATAAATTAGAGTATGTAGGTTCATGGAGAAATAAGTAAGTATATATATATAGATATATATATAAATTGTTTGTATACATTTGATTTAGCATGACTAATAATTTAGAAATAGAAAAGCCTAAATGAGCCTATTCTTGGGATAGACGTTCTAGTATGATTGTAAATGATTAGAGAGTTATATGAATAAATGAATGAGTAAACTTTTATATTTTAAGTCATATATTCGTTTATAAAGATTGATTGTGTGTATGATTGTAAATTATACATTATATTGTTTGTGAGCTGTCAGTAAGGTAAGTAATAAAGGTAAGCTAACTGATGATGGCTTGAATGTGAGTAAGTGTACTGGAAATAGTGTAAGCATATAAGGAATAGAATGCATAGCTCATTACTTTGTGCATACGCATAAACACGTGCATGATCATATCCATATACATTCATGATGAAACGAGAAAGGTTTTGAAATTCAAAACGATTTTACAGAAAAGTAATAGAAATTTTTAAAAGAGATGTTTTTAGAAAAGTTTATTCAATTTTGAAATCCATGGTATTGTTTTATGGTTTTCGGGGCATGAGGTAAATCCTCACCCCAGTATGTAATTTGAGATATAGATGGAATTGACGGATACAGAGACATGTGCACATGTGGTGTAACATCCCAGATTTTCGGGACTGTTCTAGGAGATTTCCAGACTGACGATATAGTCTTGGAATAGAATGATAATGAAGAATAAGTGTTTAAGTGATGAAATATGGATAATATGAAATGATTATTCATCGCGTTGGAAAAACGCGTGGGACCAAGAATCAGTTACGCGATTTTTAGTTTACAGTTTTGGGCACAGAATTAGCAAACGAACTCCAATCGAGTTGATTCTTGAATCATCAGACTCGTTTTTTCGAGACGAACAACTTTCATGTTGAATACATTTCAAGAATCGCATTAGAAGGGCCTCGAAAGTGGGGATTTCCAAAAATACCCTTCCAAATGGGGCATTTTAGTCATTTCAAATTTATGATATTTGTGTTATTATTATTATTTATTATTATTATTATCAGCTGTTACAAAAGAAAAAAAGAAAGAAAACGCATGAGAGAGGGAGAGAAAACGCGTGGAAGAGAGAGGAGTCGCCGGCGGTGATTCGGCCGGAGACACGGCGGCGCACCAGTGGAGTCTTGATCGACCGGCGATGGGAAGTACGCCGGTGGCCGGCGCTGACACCCAGGACGCCGGAATCGGCGAGAATGGAGGGAAGAAGATGCGCGGCTTGGGTTCGTCGATCCCGGCTCGTCGCTTCGAACCACGACCAGTGCCACCTGTCAAATTGAAGCCCTCGACGAGTACTACGAGATGGTGTTGATGATTTTCCTGATCCGTGCTCGGTGGCACACGAAACGAGGAAAGAAGGTTCGGATGAATAGTAACCCGACGTGAACAGTAACTCCGATCGGAATTCCGATCGCACCAGCGCGTTCGTATGGCCGTTGGGAGTCCGAATGTGGCCTTGAAAGTTCGGTACGACTTTCCGTTTAAAATTCGTCATTTTAAAGTTTACCGTTATTTATTAGGATGTTTCTAGTAATTCCGTAGTGTAGCGAATTGGCATGAAACGAATTGAATATGTTTTAATATGTTAAAACGATAATAGTGGTAGAATTCGGGGATAATCATATGAGATATGATCGATCCGGTGGAATTAGCGATTTTCCGGTAAAACGGAGTTTCTCGCGCGACTGAGCGTAGTTGATCGTAATCATGATAATAGTATGAATATGATATAGCGAGGGTAATTAAGTAATTCCTGAGTAGTTCGGAGGGTTCGAGATCCTTCCGTAATGTTCGCGGAAACTTTTCCGTAAGATTTGTTACAAACGCGTAAAATGAGAATCTGAGCCTTCTAGCCAGTCTAGAACAGTATATGAGCACATAATACGGTAATGAAGTTTGATCAGTAGAATCAGGGAGGATTCGTGTATTACGAGAAGGATCCGAAGTTTATTTTAGAAATGTCCAAAGTTCCGCAAATAGTGGTTCTGATTATGTTTTATGATTTGTTTTGACAGATCGGTCCAGGTTCGGAGTGTCTGCGAAGCCAGGTAAGTAACTCATGCTGTGAGTACTTCATAGATTTAACAATGTTCAAAATTAGTAATATAATGGAATTGTATATAGTTATATGCATGAAATCTATATATATATATATATATATATAAAGATGAATGTAGAAGAGAGAAGCATGTGTATTTATATACACACATATAGATAAGAACAAGCAATTATAAGCAGATGTATGAGCAAAAGATAAGCATAAGCATATAGAAGTAAAGATATATATATATAGAGCATACGAATAAGGTCATGTTTATGTTGGACAGAAATATTATTATGTATAAGTATTTAGAAGCATCAGACATCAGTAAGCTTTAGATTGAAAGTATAAAAATGACAATTGTGAGAAGTAACAGTATACGTTCAGTGTATGTAGAATGATACAAGAACAAGAATATGAGTATATACTTGTATAAACAAGAGTATGTAGGTTACATGGAGGAATAAGTAAGTATACATATATAAATTGTTTGTATGTAATTGATTAAGCATAACTAATAATTTTAGAAAATGCCTAAATAAGCTTATTGATGGGATAGATGTTCTAGTATGTTTATAAATGATTAGAGAGATATGGAAATGAATGAATAAGTAACTTTTATATTTTAAGTCGTATATTCGTTTATAATGATCAATTGTGTGTATGAATGTAAATTATACACTATATGTTTGTGAGCTATCAGTAAGCTAAGTTATGATGATTTGAATGTGTGTAAGTATACTGAGAATAGTATAAATATATAGAATGTGAGATGATTTGAGATATATGAGCATATGTTTTAGAAATGATTTTTATGCTAGGATGCACCTCGTGTACATATATGTGCCAGTTTATTTTCGTGGGACAAGGTCTCATGTTGCCAGTTATTACCGTGGGACAAGGTCTCATGTTGCCAGTTATTGCCGTGGGACAAGGTCTCATGTTGCCAGTTATTGCCGTGAGACATGGTCTCATGTTGCCAGGTTTTGCCGTGGGGAAGCCCCATGTTGCCAGTTTTGCCGTATTGTCACGAGAGTGTGCATATAGATGAATGAACAGCTTTATTTTTATAGATATTCTTGAGCAGAATGGGTTTTATGAGATTTATGATTTCTAGTAAATGTTTGATGATATTTCAAGTTAGAAAAAGAAAGAAAGCTATGATAATTGTCAAATTTAGACTAGCTCAGAGTATTCAGAAAAGATTTTCAGAAGTATTTTCTAAAAGCACAGTATGTAAGTGTAGTAAGTTTACAAGTAATGCATATAAATCGTACATTCTGGTTAACATTTTAGATGCATATATATGCTATTAATGCATGGTAGTATGTATGTATCTGTGGGTTTATGATTTATATATATATCAAGGATGATTGTGCAAGTTGCTTGCTTACTTAGAAAGAACATCTTATAAGGATGTTAGTCACGATGAAATGGTAACATATGCATGTAAATCATGGATAGTGATAGAGGATTAGATAGTTAGCAGAATAATACTTTTAAGTATCCGATTTGATGATATTTCAAGATAGTGAAAGAGAGAAAATTATAATAAATACCTGAACCAGATTAGTAACGAGTAAGAGAGAGTATACAAAATTCAGTGTAGTGCATCAGTAGTATGAAGGGACTTCTTATGTTGATGATATAGGAATACATACATATTTATGTGTTATAGGTGTTTGATAGTGTAATTAGAAAACAGAAGTTGGCAGGTGGTGATCAGTTAAAGGTACAATAATAAAGTGTCAGGTTTGTGAAATGAATAAGAATCAATTATTTAATTAAAACTTTATAAGCTTTTGTATGATTGCTTACTAAGTCATTATGACTCACACCACAACATTTTGTCAGTTTTGCAGGTTAGTTGCAGTCATATAGAATCAGCAGAAGTTCGGTGAAGACTTTGAAGACAATGGATCGACCCAATTACAGTCAAGAGAGTATTTGAGTCATGGGTCAAGTTATGGGTCATCACGACTCTTTGTTTTGTATTCGTACATGTATTGCATAAGTAATAGTATAATTTCATTTTGAGTTCTGGCCGGAGGCCAAGTATTTACATTGTTCTTTGAGTTAAGGCCTGAGGCCTAGTGATGTTGTATAATTGTTGATTTTGTTTGAGCAAGTTGTCTTATGGTGCTGGCTATAAGCCAGGATGCATGATGTTACGAATACATCATGCCGAAATTTCGTCAGAATAAGAGGCTTATGGAGGTAGGGTTAGCCTCTCTCCTGCCGGTAGCATCCTGGCCTAGGCAGGATGTTACATGTGGGGCCAGGATGGCGGCTTAGGATGGTGTACCTGGTCCCTAGTGGTGGCTACACTCAGTTGAGTTATGGTCCTGGGTGTAGAGCTCTACGTGCAGTTGAGTATTGGTCCTTGACGTAGGGCACCACCAGCCTCAGAGATGCCGCAGTTGAGTTATGGTCCTGGGCATCGAGTACCCCCAGTTGAGTTATGGTCCTGGGTGCATATCAGTTCTCAGATTTAGATTTTCAGTACATAGTTTTCAGATTTTCAGTACCAAGATTTCAAAAAACAGATTACAGTATACGGTTTTCAGAAGCAGAGTTTTAAAACAACTTTTCAGACTTCAGTTTTAGTTACAGATTTCAGAAAGAACTCCTTAGAAAAGAATGTTTTCAAAAATATTGGTTTCATAAAAGATTCAGATTCTTTTTAAAAATAGAAATCAGTATTCGAGTAATGTTTTTAATGAAGAGTTCTTCAGAAAAGGATTTCACAAAACAAGTTTTAAAAGCACAGCATGTTAAAGTAAAGTTTGATTTACAATTATTGCATATAAGTCATGTAATCTAGTAAATCATTTGAGATACATATAATTGAAGTTAATGTGTTGTAACATGAGTACATTTAGATGCATGTAGATACCATTGATACATGATATTATTATAAAGTTTACTTGTATTTGTAGATGATGAAATGAATGAGATGTAGACCTTTGTACAAGATTTTCCTTGTGAATTTGAATATGTAATTATATAATTACATTCATACATGTCAGCATGACCTAAGTAAAGTGATAAATATTAGAAAGGTTGAATATTGATTTTTCCGATTTGATGATATTTCAAGATAATGAAAGAGAGAGTTATAATAAAGACATGAATCAGACTTGTAATGAATATAGGAAGGAAGTATAAATCAATGTAGCGCAGTAGAACCATGATAAACCTTTATGTAATTAAACTAGAGATGTATTAATAATGACATAGCTGTCAGTAATATAAAAACCTAATGTATTGATGCATATGTAGTAAGACGCTTAATTTATAAACGTCAAACAGAATGTAAGTATATAAGTGATCAGATACAGGACTAGAAGTATGTAATATGTTTGAGAAATAGTGAAATGTCAGAATAAGTAAGTAAGCGCTAGGATGTCAAAATAGCTTAGCAGGCGCGAGAAAAATATTGGAAATGGATCTTAACCTGTTAGATTATTAAGTAGAATTTGATGAGTTATGTGGATTTAATGGAAGTTAATATGTATAGGTGTATGTTCAGATGAAAAGTCTATTATTAACTAACACGAGAATGAAATGGATATAAGTTATGAGGTTAAATTAAATTTGTTGATGTTTGCATGTTTACTTACTGAGTCAATATGACTCACATCTTTTTAGTTGTAGTTTTGCAGGTCAGTAGCAGTAGTTCGGTGAAGACTTTGAAGACAGCGGATCACCTCAATTGCAGTCAAGAGCATTTTGAGTCCTGGGTCAAGTTGGGTCATCACGACTTCTTGTTGTGTGTTTTCAATTGCATTGTATTTCATTTGTATTAGTCATGTAATAACATAGTTTATTTTGAGTTCTGGCCGGAGGCCAAGTATTTGTTTTGTTCTTTGAGTTCAGGCCTGAGGCCTTAATGTTGAGTTTCCGGCCTGAGGCCGAGTGTGTTATGTTCTTGATGTTATGGATGCTGGCTACAGGCCAGGTTGCATGATGTTACGAATACATCATGCCGAAATTTCGTTAGAATCAGAGGCTTATGGAGATGGGTTCTCCTGTCTCCTGCCGGTAGCATCCTGGCCTAGGCGGGATGTTACATGTATAATTTTATCATTGAAAGAAAAAGAAATTACAGGAAAACTTAAAAAATAAATCACACAAGAGCTGAAACTCTTTACACTTTCTCTCAAATTCTAGAAGAGAACTTTGAAAGAAAGCATGAAGAAAGTGAAAGGTGAGCACCTCTATTTATAGTATAAGCGCTCATCTCTCAATTATTAACTATATCTTTCCAAATCATATACAAACAACAAACTTTTACTAATTTATTTTTTCCTTTTTCCTTTTTTGTTTTTGATTTCTTGTTGATAATTTTGAAAATATTTGTCATAATCAACCTAAAGGTAAATTGTGACATTTCAACTTTTATCTTTTTTAATTTAATTTTTAATTTAATTTTTTACTTTATTTTATAATAATTAAAATTACATGCAACACACATTGACTTCTTCACCAATTTCGATCTTGAAAACCTCAGAACTAATTTTTTTTTTTTAAAGAGTAAAGTTGTATACATTTAGTCTTCTTTCATCTATGACTAGAATCGTCTCAATGCGATATTAAAATGGAACGTTATGGCTAAATTATGAAGATTACGGAAAGTTGAAATTTCTGAAATTGTACACTATTAGAATTCCATTTCAAGTTTCTAGTCTTCAAAATCCAAATGTCACTTCCATTTTTCTACGTATGCATCCAAAATATTATTTCACCTACATAAGAATAAAAATCACATTAAAATATATAAAACATAAATTTAATTATTATTCACAAATATGCTAAATAAAATGGATTAATGAAATTATAAGTGTAAAATGATTAGTTTATCTTTTATTAAGTGTACACTTTTTAATGTTCTTCAGTCATTTACGTTTTTCGTTAATTTTAAAGTTCAGAGAGACATGTTATTTTTATCTCTGGCCGGTAATATCATACATTTAACGGGATATTAAAAATATGTTCTTAACGAGTTTGACTTAAATTGGTTATCATATGATTATAGGTAATTGAATTAAGTTAAGAGTTTTTTACCTAACCATCGAAAGAAGCTTGTAGAAAAATTAGCGTTCTAGGTTAATAATCCATAACAATAACCCAATTGAATAAAAAAATATAATAACTCATTATTTGCGTGCTTATATGAAATTACAACCCTAAGTATTCTCCCATATAGGGTTTCTCCAAAGTTGTTTATTTATTGTTTACTTAGATTTTCAGTCAATTAGTTTAATCAAAACTCTTTCATCAATTGTTTAATTTTAGTTAAGTTAGGTCTTGTTTGATTATTAATAGGATTAATAATAAATCCTTGTGTGTTCGATATCTGATTAATTATCACCATATTACTTTAATGATAAGTGTGTTAATAAAATCGCGATCATAATGTGAATGAGTTCAATTAAATGTGATTGTACCCATTAAAAAAATGTCTGAACTCACTAAAATGTGGTTGAATTCAATGAAATATGATTGAATATATTGAAAATGTAGCTGTAAAATGTGACTGGGCTCCTGATATTATTTTGGTCAAAATATATCGACAATGATGTTCTTAAAAAAGCTTATGATATATATATCAATAATATTTAATTTTTATGATCAAATATTTTATAATTAAAGATACATTTATTTATTTTTTAAAAAAAAAAAAAAATTAGGAGAAAGGGAAAAAGTACGTAAGGGTAAAAATAGGAAAAGAAAGTCTATATATTCAACATAAACTCAAATTAACAACGTACTAAATTAGGACAAATCAATAAAAGCAGGACTTAAAAAATAATTTATTATGTCGCCTATAGCTCATGATAATTAATGAAAAAAAAGTGTTTAATTAGTAATTTAGGTTAAGTTTGATAGAGAATATTATATTGAAAATATAAGTTAGGTCATAAATTGGGGAACAAAAGGTAAAGTATAAATTAAGATAGAAAAATAAGGTTAATTATATACTTAGACTAGCTTTTAAAAATTAATTTAAGAGCTCTTATCATAAGAGACTACTGCAGTCTCTCTCATTTTAGCAAATTAGAAACTTTAAATAAAATTGAGTCTTTTATACTAAAGAGAAGATTGGTAGATAAATCATAAATATTATATATTAAATTGCTTAGCATTAAGTTATATATAGGGAAAACAAAATATTAGAAACTTAAAGATTAATAATGACTTGGAATATTTATAATAAAGCCTTTTTCGGACTAGTCAAAGATAGACCCGGCCACGGTTCCGGTTCGGAACGGAACCGAACCGGTTGGAACCGGAAGGTTCCGGTTCCAACCGGTTCCGGAACCGAACCGGAATGGGACCGGTTCGGTTGGGGTTCCACCCCAACTTGAACCGGTCCGAACCGGTGGAACCGTACGGTTCCACCGGTTCCAATCGGAACCGAACGGTTCCGGTTGGAACCGTCGGGTTCCTGTTGGAACCGTAGGGTTCAGGAACCCTACGGCCCCCAATTGGGGGCCTAATTCCCCCAACGGCTAGTAGCCGTTGGGGGATGCAGGGAGCCGTTTGGCTCCCTGCCAAACGGCTCCCTGCCAAGTGCCAAAAAAAAAAAAAAAATTAGAAATTTTTTTTTATTATATAAGATAAAAATTACTAATGTACTCCTAATAACGGTAATAAAACAGTTATATTTAGGGGCATTTTTGGTATCAAAAAAATTCTAAAATTCTATAAATATGATTCATTTTTCATAATTTCATCACACCAAATTCTCAACTCTCTCATTTTCTATAAATCTCTTATTCTCAATCTTACTTCAATACAATTCTCTTATTTTAGTTGTTAATTTGTTATCATTCGCATCGCAATTATTCAAATGGCAAGCTCATCCGAGAACATAATGTCAAATATGCCGACCCAAGAGAGCGGCCCTAGTGTCAGTGCACAATCACGGAGAAGAGAAGCTAAGGCTCGGTCCTCCGATATTTTCAAAATTCATTTTAATTTGGAACGCCTAGACGATGGTTCACAACGAGCAATTTGCAACTATTGTGGGGTTATCTATAAATTTTCTGGTGGATACGGCAATATGATCAAGCACATGGAGAAACATCATCCGGTTGAATTTGGCATTGATACGACGCAGACTCAAATGGCCAAGTACGCATCATCTAGTAGAGGTACGGGTAGTGTAGATTTATTTAAATATTCTGATGCAAAAAATAGAGAAGAATTTGCGAAATTAACATGTATGGCACATCTTTCTTTAAGCTTTGGTGAAAAACTTCATTTTACTAATTACGTGCATAATGCTTTAAACCCTGCTGCATGTAGAATGACTCGAAACACAACAAAACGTCATATTTTCAAATTATATAAAGATGGTAAAATTATTTTTAATGAAATATTTAAAGAGATGAAAGGTCGTATTTCTATATGTTCTGATATTTGGAGTGACCATTGGCAAACACACTCATACATGGTGTGACTTGTCATTGGATTGATGCATCATTTACATGCAAAAACGACTTATTGCATTTAGAGTTTTTGATGACCAACATACTGCACATAATATTTATAGAATGATGAAGGTAATTTTTGATGAATATGGTTTAGGAGAAAAATTTTTACAATTGGATTTGATAATGCATCTGCAAATACTGCATCCATCAATGATTTAAAAGAAATATGTCAACCAAATTTAGGTGGTCGATTTTTTCATATTCGTTGTACATGTCATGTCCTAAACTTATGTGTGCAAGACGGTCTAAAATTATTATCTCATTTCCTTGATCCTATAAAACGGTACTTAACTGTATTTGGTCATTTCTCAAGTTAGGAGGGAATGGACCAAGTTTTGTAAAATAAATGGTATTAAACCGATTAAATTTTCTAGAGATGTTCCAACACGTTGGAATTCTACTTATTTTCTTTTATGTCAAGCACTTCAATACAAAGATGCATTATGTAGTTTTTTTTCTCACATGTTCAAAATATCACACTTTATCCTAGTCAATGGGATATTTGTGAAAGAATTTTAGATATTTTAAGAGTTTTTAATGATGCTACTTTAGTTTTTAGCGGTGTTTATTATCCCACTGCACATTTATTTCTTCTTGAGAGTTTGAATATTGTTGGCACTCTCGATGAACATGTTAACAGTGACGACCCTAATGATTGTTTTGCTCGAAGCCATTACTGTTATGAAGGTAAAATGGTTGAATTATTTTAGAGAAATTCTTTACTTTATCTTATTGCTGCTGTTTTTGATCCTAGATTTAAATTAGAAGGTTTGAATGGTGGTTTACAAGCTTACTATGGTTATTTAGGAATATTAGATGACATTGATATTACGAGCATAATGACGAATTAAGAAGTGATTTAATTATTTTATTTAATGATTATATTGTAAGATATAACTTAGGAACAATAGGTCAATCTAGTAGTAGCGAACCGGTAATTCAACCAAGACTTAGCGCAGGGGATCGTTGGTTATTGCAACGAAATAAAAAATCTAGGGATACGAACAACAACTAATAACCCTGAATTAGATAATTATTTATCTACAAATTTTGAGTTTTCTAATGAAAGTTTATGCAGTAAAAATTTTAAAATCCTTGAATGGTGGAACCGGCATCAAAATATATATCCTGTTTTATCTATTATTGCTAAAGAGATATTGGCAGCACCTATTTCCACCGTTACGGTTGAGCAAGCCTTCAGCTTGGGAGGTAATATATTGGAAGCTAGGCGATCTTCATTACATCCAAGCACTCTAGAAGCAACAGCTTGTGTGGATGATTGGACTCGAGCTGATCTGAGACAACAAGAAGATGCCCCCGATGATTTTGAAGATTGTTCGATAATGCTTCTGCAACAAGTGCAAGCGGAAGCTGCGGAACCGGAGCCGAAGGATCAACTGATAATGATGATTGATAATTGTAAAATTATAATTTACAAAGGGGATATGTCTTAAACTTGTAATGGAACTACGTGAGCTTTGATTCCTCTCACCCTTGGAGGATACGTAGGCAATTTAAATTTTAAAAAATTTAAGCTCAAGCTCTTCAATGTAATAATTTTTTATTTATTTATAAATTTAATCTCATTTTTTTTAATTAATAAATTTTTTTTATTTAATTAATTAAAAAAAAAAGAACCGAACCGAACCGGAACCGAACGGTTCGGTTCCGGTTCGATTTTAGGTTCCGGTTCCACTTAAGTGTGGAACCGGAAACCGGCCGGTTCGGTTCGGTTCCGAACTGGAACCGAACCGCCGGCCGGGTCTAGTCAAAGAGATCTACTACAATGTTTGTAGTTGAAAATAAATAGATTTTTACCGAGTAAAATATAAACATATATTGTTCATTTTTTTTATTTTTTTATTTATGGGATCACCGACTAGCTGTTCTAATCAGTCGCAAAATTAAACAGCGGAAAAGACGGCAGGAGGCACGAATCTAAGATTTTTAAAATTAAAAAACTTTATATTATTTTCAAAAAAAAAAAAATGAGAAAGAGAGAGAAAAAAAAGATGCCTTTGCACCAGAAATGAAACATAGAAATCAACAAGTGTGTTTGTGAGAAATAAAAAATTAAAACTGAGATCCGCAATGCGTGTATGTTTGTATGCTCATTTTTATTTAGTCAATTGTGGATGATAGTATATATCCAAAATGATTTTCTGTTTTTATAAATTTTATACTTTGATAACAAATCTGTTGTTATTCTCCCTTTCAATTATTTTTATAAACAAATGAAAATAACTTTTGTTTTTTTAGTATCAATTATTTTCTATAAATTCATTCATCCCTTTTGAATCAAGAAAACTCAACATTTAATGTGCATATCTATTAAATAAACCTCAGTGTCATATTAGAAAAATCTTTAGGATAAAATTAAGTAAAGGGCAATAAATTAATTTTTCTTTATTGAAAGCAACAAATGGGTGTTTGGACATAAGCAAGATAAACAAAAAAAAAAAGGGTAATTGATTAGTTAACTCTTCAATTTCTTTAGATTTCAAAGACTTATCAAATTAATTAAATTTAGACATATAAATCAGAGAAAATATGAGGAGATTACTAATTAAAACCTCACTAAAAGGAGGAGATTATTATTAATAACAAACTCAGCAGAAGAAGGAAACCACACAAGGCAAATTAAAAGGAAAAAAAAAAAAAAAAAGACATAAACAAACTAGATAACATCCAATGATTTATGCCAAGATGAACGAGGTGGGATGCTTTGTTCAAATCTAAAGAAATTCCGAGGATCCACCATAGTTTTGACATCCACCAACCTGTTGAAATTGTTCTTGTAATACATTTTCCCCCAAATGCTGGCTTGTTCTATACTTGTGTAAGTGTCACCTTTGTTATTTCTTCCGATTCCTAGATCCCTGCAGTTCAGATATGTTGCTCGAGGGTTTTTGGAAACATAGGGAGTCATGTAATTGTACATCTTATTGACCACATTAATGACACTTTGGGATTCTTCTTCTTTTTCCCATTCCGCAAAGTACATCAAGTGGTATATGTGTTGTGATTCACTGATCACTCTGGGAGTGTTTTGAGGAAAAACCGAATGTAATTTTATTACTCTCAAGAATAAATTACAAGTTTACAAACTAGAAACTTTACAAAAAAAAAAACTCATTACAACACTCTCTAAGCTCTCTGTCTGGAGCTTACAACTCATTTGGGTTGCTTTGAACTCACTGCAAAGCTCTGAATTTATAATACTCACCCAGCCCAAAATGTCAACAAAGCTACAGTACACTCACCTAAAGTTGGTTGGCTACATCTTCAATCTTCAACTTTCCTGGATTCTAGGCTATCACCACCTCAATGTTTGTTGGCTTGATGCAGAAAATGGAGGATGATAGGAAGCTTCTCTGATGCTTCATGCAGACCATGCAGTTGGACTCAACAATTCTCCCCCTCCAGATGCATCTGAAATGATCTCCATCTGACAGCTATCATGGCTATATCTCTGCACAGCTCTAGCTTATCCTAATCACTGTTCATTTGTTGACATGTCAGATGTGTCTCTACACAGCTCACTTCACTGCATCTATGTACAATATTCTTCTGTTATGTCTCTGCATAGTACAATCCACTGTGTCTCTGCACAGTAATCTTCTGTTGTGTCTCTGCACAGTTTTGCTACCATGTTTCTTCACCCATTTGTTCTTCAGTACTTTATTGCCTTGTGGGAAACTCTCTGGCTCCCCCTCATCAGTAAGCAGAATATCATCGGATCCCGGATATCTGGTTGATGGAATCCTGCCTCGCTCAGATCTTCTTGTCTGAGGTCCACTGGTTTCAGGAGGTCTATCATCATCCATCTCTGTGAATGATCTTGTAGCTTCTAGTGGAGTAGGTTGCAGCTCCCCCTACTCCACACTCTCTTCTGTAATCTCCGATGGAACAGGCTGTGTCTCCCCCTGCTCAACATCTCTATCTGCCTCCTCTGGTTCTGCTTCTAGAATTTCCTCGTGCACCTTATCTGTGGCCAATTGTGCTGGTTCTGGGTCTGGATTTATGTCGGCACTGGAATTAGAAGACATCTTGGGCATTTCAATGTCTTCAATTGTTCGGTCTTCAAGAAACTCTACTTCATGGCTTCTGATGACCATCTTTTCTTTCGGATCCCATAGTCTGTATCCAAATTCTTCATCTCCATGGACTAGGAATATACATAGAGTTGTCCTTGCATCGAGCTTCTTCCCGAGCTCCTTGGATACATGTGCAACGGCTAAACTGCCGAATACTCTAGGGTGAATGTATTAGGGATTCTTACATAACCATAATTTCTCCGGAATCTCCAAATTCAACGGTTCTAATGGTGATCTGTTGATCAGGTAACAGGCAGCACGAACAGTTTCTCCCCATAATGGCTTTGGCAGCTTAGCCATACTGATCATTCCTCTGACTTTCTCCATAATGGTGCAGTTCATCCTCGTAACGACACCATTATGTTGCGGTGTGTATGGAACAGTTCTCTCATGTCAAATCCCGTATCTCCAGCAGTAGGCTTCGAACTCTCTGGAACTGTACTCGCCTCCATCGTCTGTGCGAAGGTATTTCAGCTTCTTCCCTGTTTCATGCTCTACCGTGGCGTGGAACAGCTTGAACTGATCTAGGACCTGATCCTTTGTCTTGAGGAAATATACCTAGATTTTCTGAGAAGTATCATCAATGAAAGTCAGAAAATACTTGTTACCGCCCAATGAATCAACCTCCAAGGGACCACAAACATCAGAGTGCACCAGACTGAGCAACTCTGATCTTCTCTCTGAAGAGAAATCAAATGAGACTCTACGTTGCTTACCAATCGAGTAGTGGTTGCAAGGATCTCGTGCAGCATCCTTGGTAATCTCATTCTTGTTCAGGGTAGACAACCCTCTCCCACTCATGTGTCCGAGTCTCCGGTTCCATAAATTTTGAGAAGCCTCTTTTTCAGCTACATTGAGGCTGTCTACATAAATCTTTACATGAGTCTTGTATAGTGTGCCGCAAGCATGTCCTCGGACGACAACCATGACACCTTTTGTCATTCTCCATGTGCCATTTCTGAAGTGATTGTCATAGCCCTGTTTGTCAAGAGCTATCCCCGAGAGTACATTCAGCCGAAGTTCTGGAACATGTAAGACATCCTTCAAGGTCAATGTACACCCGACATTTGTCCGCAACTGAATATCACATATTCCTACTATCACAGAGGAACTGATATTTCCCATCTTCACTGCTCCAAAGTCTCATACTTTGTATGTTGTGAATAAATCCTTGTGAGAAGTGACGTGGTAGGATGCTGCAGTATCTACCACCCACTCAACATCTTGGGTTGCGTTGTGAAGGCATGTCTCTTCTTGTATGGAGCATATTGCTACATCTGCTTGGACAACGACCAGTGTCTCTCATTCGTCATTCTTCGGCTGGTGATTGCCTTCTCTCTGCTATCATCGCAGTTTTCGGCAATTCTTCTTTAGGTGGCCTACAATGCCACAATGGTAGCACTTATAGGTAGGTTTCCTTCCATCTGAGCATCTACCCATGGTTGTGCTTCTGTCTCTCTCTCCGTCTCTTCCTTGATGTCTTCCTCGAGTCTATGTGACGAAGGCTTCTGTCTGTTCTGAGCTAACATCTTTTCTCCTGGACTCCTCATTCGACAGGGCATCTTTTACCATAGACATGGTAACTTTACCTCCTGGAGCGGAATTTTTGAGAGTAACCACCAATGTGTCCCAGCTATCAGGAATGGAACTGAGTAGTAAGAGTGCTTGAACTTCATCCCCCAGCTGCATGTCTACTGCAGACAGCTGATTCACCAGGCTCTGGAACTCGTTGGTGTGTTCCGCAACGGAAGTTCCACTCCGTAGCTTCAGGTTCACCAAATGCCACATTAACAGGGCTTTATTCCAAGCTGTCTTGGCCTAGAACATGTCTTCCAGTTTTATCCACATCCCGTAAGAATTTGAATCATGTGCTACGTGGTGGAAGACACTGTGACCGATCCACTGCCTAATCTGACCCAAAGTTCTGTTGTTGAGTTTATTCCAGTCATACTCCTTAACAGACTCTGGTTTCACTCTCTTCAACTCGATGACATCAAACAAATCTTTACAATGCAAGAAATCTATCATCCGAGGTCTCCAGATGGAGTAATTAGTTGCAGCCAGTTTAATCATTGCACCAGAAGACGAATCTCCAAATTCCATTTTAAGTTTTTAAAGTTTAAAATGTAAATACAATAAAGTTGGGGCTGAATTTCAAAAATCCAAGGTCACCGTTGCGTCCAGAACGGTCGAAAATGGTGGAATAGACATTTCGTTGGTCTAAATCCGACACATGGGCTGATTTATAAATTCCTAAAAGTTCTGGGGTAAAACTGTAAATTTCAAAACTTCAGGGGGCTAAATGAAATTTACCAGGATGCTGACGTGGCATCGGACGTGGCAGTGTGGGACCGGTTGCTGACGTGGCGCTGACATGGCGGACACGTGGTGCTGACATGGCAGACTCCTTGCTGACGTGGAGTTGACGTGTCTGATGACGTGTCGCTGACTTGGCGAACACGTGGTGCTGACGTGGCAGACTCCTTACTGACGTGGCGCTGACGTGGTGGATGATGTGGCGCTGACGTGGTGGATGACGTGGCGGATGATTCAGCGCTGACTGTGCGCTGACGTGTGCTGATGTGTCGCTGACGTGGCGGACACGTCAGCGTCTTCAACCTCCAGAATGCGCGTGTGGAGCGTGGACTGACTGGCGGCGCGTGGGCTGGCTTCTGGAAGGCGCTTGCGGCGCGTGCGGACAATCTGGAGGTCGGTTCGGTCGCCGGAAAATACCACCGTGCTCGTCTCTCCGTGAACTAGCTAATGGTACCCTCAAAATGGATTTTTGACAACTTTCCTCGGAACCAGTTTTCCGATCGGAAGCTATGTTACTCGGTTTTACGACCCCAAAGAATAACCGAAGCTCATGATACCACTTGTTATGATTCACTGATCACTCTTGGAGTGTTTTGAGGAAAAACCGAATGCAATTTTATTACTCTCAAGAATAAATTACAAGTTTACAAACTAGAAACTTTACAAACAAAAAAAACCTCACTACAACACCTCTAAGCTCTCTGCCTGGAGCTTACAACTCATTTGGGGTGCTTTGAACTCACTGTAAAGCTCTGAATTTATAATACTCACCCAGCCCAAAATGTCAACAATGCTACAGTACACCCACCTAAAGTTGGTTGGCTGCATCTTCAATCTTCAACATTCCTGGATTCTAGCCTATCACCACAAAAATGTTTGTTGGCTGATGAAGTCACAAAGAATTGGAAAAAGTCGGATACCTTCATAAGGTCTCTGATGCATGCAGACCATGCGCAACAACTCTATGTGGGAATGGGATTGCTGATTCTAAAAATTAAGTAAAGGGCAATAAATTAATTTTTCTTTATTGAAAGCAACAAATGGGTGTTTGGACATAAGCAAGATAAACAAAAAAAAAAGGGTAATTGATTAGTTAACTCTTCAATTTCTTTAGATTTCAAAGACTTATCAAATTAATTAAATTTAGACATATAAATCAGAGAAAATATGAGGAGATTACTAATTAAAACCTCACTAAAAGGAGGAGATTATTATTAATAACAAACTCAGCAGAAGAAGGAAACCACACAAGGCAAATTAAAAGGAAAAAAAAAAAAAAAAAAAGACATAAACAAACTAGATAACATCCAATGATTTATGCCAAGATGAACGAGGTGGGATGCTTTGTTCAAATCTAAAGAAATTCCGAGGATCCACCATAGTTTTGACATCCACCAACCTGTTGAAATTGTTCTTGTAATACATTTTCCCCCAAATGCTGGCTTGTTCTATACTTGTGTAAGTGTCACCTTTGTTATTTCTTCCGATTCCTAGATCCCTGCAGTTCAGATATGTTGCTCGAGGGTTTTTGGAAACATAGGGAGTCATGTAATTGTACATCTTATTGACCACATTAATGACACTTTGGGATTCTTCTTCTTTTTCCCATTCCGCAAAGTACATCAAGTGGTATATGTTGCCAGCTCTATGTGGAAATGGGATTGCTGATTCTGAAATCTCACTCATTTTCCCACCATAAGGAAAGAAGACAACTTCAATTTTATCTCCTCCTTTTTCGTAAAGCAAATCAAATGCCCCTTCCAAAGCTTTCATAGGAATTGGTTCCCTCGCATAGTCAGATCTTGATTTCAAATAGTTTTTGGAATAATTCCTATCAACCAACTCTTCCACGTTGTACAACTCTCTTCTTTGGAATCCACTATTCAAGTAGACGACTGATTCAAGCCAGCTCATTTCCATGCAATCATCTTTTGTCAAACCGAGTTCAGGGAACAACTCCTGCATCAATGGAAGGAGCCTATCAACCCCACCAAGGAACAAGGATGAGAATGCGCCCTCGATCGTTCTCTTTCCTTCCATGCTGGAATTCACTACAACAAAGGAAGCAGTGATAATTATATCCTCAGGAAGCTTATCTACAATGTGCTGATATTTGTGGAGGATGTTTAATGCGTTTTGTTCCAAGGTTCTTTTGACAGTGAATACAGTCACAGTTGATGGAACAGTGACTAGCTTTACTTTCCAAGCAACAATGACTCCAAAGTTAGCTCCTCCACCTCCTCTAATGGCCCAAAATAGATCTTCTCCCATAGATTTTCTATCAAGAATTCTACCTTTGACGTCGATCAAGTGAGCATCAACTACTTGATCAGCAGCAAGACCAAATTTACGCAACATGAAGCCATACCCTCCACCACTAAAATGTCCACCAACCCCTACAGTAGGACACATTCCGCCAGGGAAGCCAAGATTTTTATTTTTCTTGTTGGCTCTATAATAAAGTTTTCCAAGGGTGGCACCGGCTTGAACCCATGCTGTTTTCTCTACTTCATCAACTTGGATTGAGCTAAGATTTATCAAATCAATCATCACAAATGGAACATCAGAACAATAAGAAAGACCCTCATGATCATGACCTGCACTTCGAACTTTAATTTGCAGGTCATGTTTTTCGGCACATTTAACAACTACTTGAATCTGGTATATGTGAAACGGAGTGATAATGTATTGAGGTTTCGGACAGGCGGGTGTTGAGAAGAGAAGATTTTGTATTGAAAAGTTCAATACTGATGAATATGAAGAGTTTTTTTTAGTGTAAATTACTTCAGAAATGGAATCTTTCTCAGAGTTTAGAGAAAGGCATTGAAGAAAATTTTCAGTAGCGTCAGTTAAAGCTATGCCATGAAATGAGAGTAAAAGAACTAAAGTAAATGGGACAATGGAAGAACTTTGAGGCTTCATTTTTGTTGCTGTTTGATGAAAGGTTCCAAAGAGATTAGTTCCTTATATACACAATCAACCAGTAGCGGAGCAGTTGAAGCACGTGCCCCATTAGGATTTTTAAATTTTCGTGAGGGATTGTTTAGTAAAAAAATTTGGGTTTAATAAAAAAAAATGAAAGTATCTCTGTTGACAACAAAAATCATCCTGGGGCGAACAAAAAAGTCAGCCTAGAGCGAAATCGCCCTAAAACGAATGAGTAAAGGTCAAAAAACAAACAAGGCGACAAAAGACTCAGGACGACTGGCGACAAAGGACTCAGAACGACCGAAACATCGATTAGGGCGACAAAGGACTCAGAACGACCGAAACAGCAATCAGGGCGACAAAGGACTTAGAACGACCGCAGTTGAACAGTTTTTTCCACGATCATGGTAGTTGGGCAGTTTCTCTCCATGATTTAGGCGGTTACGGCACATGACTCAAAAATTGAAGATATGATCTAGCAGTTACCACGATCCAGCGGTTATAGAGCAGTTACAAGCTTAAACCGTCCAAGCAGTTGACTAAGTTTACTATAAAAGGGTCACTCATGTAAAGAAAAAGCCCCCGATCAAATGAAGCCTCAAATGAGTATATTTTATTTTTTATTTCGTAGTTCATAATCTCTAGAACTGTAATTTGTGTGCTTACTGTAGGACACAGAAATCGGCGACGCTGTTCTAGACTCGCGGCCTAGTTGGGAGTACGGAATAGCCCGCGGGGGAACTAAACCGGAGACATAACATAGAGTCGCCACACGGTGTGAACCGGGAAAATGATTGAAGGCCGCACTCACCCTTCGCAAGGGAAGACCTCAAACCGTTGGGTTCGGAATGGTCCCTTACTTATGCCACTTGTAATGATATGATTTGTGCCATATCTTAACCGAATCTACGCAACCTATATGCTCAAGAGTAACTTATATCTAGTTCACATTCATCAAAGTAAATCCTATCTCTAAGTTCGCATGCTTTAAAAGTAAGTCATTATAACGACAAGCATACAATATCACACAACGAGCATATTGAATCATCAAATGCAAAGAACAACTAAATAATCACTTAAACACAAACGTAAACTAAATTCCTAATGCGAAAAGCAAATCACTAAATCATGCATAAAGAAGTAACATAATCATGCTTAAAACATAAATAACACACTACCTAATCATGCTAAATGAATAAATAACTTACTAGACTAAATCATGCTAAATAAATAAATAATCTACTAGACTAAATCATGCTCGAATACAAGCTTGGATGAAATGAAATATGTGTGTCTCTCAAGTGGTACGTGGCATTGTATCCCGAGTACAAACCGCACTACCGTCCATTCGGATTCGGCTACGGAATTTACGTGAGGGCTGATGAACGTGAGTTGAAGGTTATGTGGCGTTGAATTGAAGGTGGCTTACGTGAGTTGTTGAAGGCAAGTGGTGTCAGTGAGCTAGGTGTTGGCAGTTGTGAAGGGTGCGTTAGTGGCTTGGGGACGTGTTGTTTATTTGGTCGATGTGGGAGTGAGTTGATGAGTGGTTTGTGAGGCTAAGATTGATTTGCTAAGGGTTGAGTGGTTTGGGCAGTAAAGGGCGTGCAGTGCAGGGGGATTTGCGTGTGCAGGGAAGGGCTATTTGCTGCTGTTTCAGGGGGGAATTTCAGGGTAAAACATGGCAGTTTCAGGGGCTGGACAGGGTGATTTATGTGACAGTTGCAGGGGGAATTCTTCCGGTGTTAGGCGTGAATGTGCTACCCTTTGGATGTGTGGTGAAGGCTTCTTTTTATAGGCAAAGAGATGAGGCTATCCTTGTTTGAAAAGGAAATGATTTGTGTAATTATTGGAGATATTTTTAATTATTATGTGATAGGAAAAATCTTTTTAATTGGGGAAGTGATTTGATTTAATTTGATTTATTCCTTTTTAGTTAGGGCTATGATTTGATTTAATTAGGCAAGGGATCCATGGGATTTCTTTAGTTTAGGAAGTGGATTTGGCTTGATTTATGCATGTGTTTAATGTGTATTTTAGTATTTTGGAAGGTGAGTGGGCATGTGGCTTAGGGTTTCCTTGGGCGTGTGGGCTTGGTCCATTTAGTAGGCTTGGTGTGTGATTTAGTGATGTATGGGCTTGGTTTGTGTCTTGCGGGTTTGGGCTAAAGGTATGTTTTAAAACAGACGTCCAACAAGCGAACCTGAAGCTAATCCAGCGAATTAAATCCATCAATGTGTCAATTCTTGACCCTTTCCTTCCGATGTCCGTTTCCCGCGGCTTCCACAATTAAAGAGGTAGTGTCTCCATACGAGACTCATCATCGGGACTTATATGCAAAAATGCAGTGCCTAGAAAGGTAGTGAATGAAGGAAGACACCAAACCATAGAAAGGTAGTGAATGAAGGAAGACACCAAACCATTACCAAGCTCTAATAATGCCTTTGATTAAACCCCTTTCAACCCGCGGTAGACACAGTTAGCTAAAGCACAAATCACAAACACTACAAGACATTATTTCGGGGCTAATTCTCTATCCCCAGTGGAGTCGCCAGACTGTAGGACACAGAAATCGACGACACTGTTCTAGGCTCGCGGCCAAGTTGAGAGTACGGAATAGCCCGCGGGGGAACTAAACCAGAGACATAACATGGAGTCGCCACCCGGTGTGAACCGGGAAAATGATTTAAGGCTGCACTCACCCCTCGCAAGGGAAGACCTCAAACCGTTGGGTTCAGAATGATCCCTTACTTATGCCACTTGTAATGATATGATTTGTGCCATATCTTAACCGAATCTACGCAACCTATATGCTCAAGAGTAACTTATATCTAGTTCACATTCATCAAAGTAAATCATATCTCTAAGTTTGCATGCTTTAAAAGTAAGTCATTATAACGGCAAGCATACAATATCACACAACGAGCATATTGAATCATCAAACGCAAAGACAACTAAATAATCACTTAAACACAAACGTAAACTAAATTCTTAATGCGAAACGAAAATCACTAAATCATGCATAAAGAAGTAACATAATCATGCTTAAAACATAAATAACACACTACCTAATCATGCTAAATGAATAAATAACTTACTAGACTAAATCATGCTAAATAAATAAATAATCTACTAGACTAAATCATGCTCGAATACAAGCTTGGATGAAACGAAATATGTGTCGCTCAAGTGGTACATGGCATTGTATCCCGAGTACAAACCGCACTACCGTCTATTCGGATTCGGTTATGGAATTTACGTGAGGGCTTCCATCCGATATACCACAAGAGAGACCACATATTCCGTTCATCCGAAAATCACATCATGCACCAATCCACAATATTCACATGCACTAAAGTATTAAAAATAAATAAAAAATGAAAGATAATAAATAAAGAAGGTGCCCTCAGGTCTAACCTCTTTTGTCATTTCTCGAAGGCGCGTTACACAGCCGTCGGAAGGGTTGATGCTCCGCAACTCCTCCGGTTCACTGGTTCAATGTTTTCCTTCACTGTTTTGCTGTTTGGGCTGCTGTTTTTACTCCGTTTTGTGGTGTTTCTGGTAGCGGTATTGGTTTACTATTTTACGGTAAGTGGGACTGTTTTTGGGTCGTTTTAAGGTGTGTTTAGGGACTATTTCGGTGGTATTTCAGGTAGTTTCTGGGTGTAGATTTGTGGTGATGCAGAGACTATTTTCAGGGGAGTTTTGCGGTGATGTTGGGATAGTTTATGGGGTTTAATTTGTGGTAGTTTAGGTGCAGGTTAGGGCTGGTGAAGTGCGTGAGTTAGAGGGGCTGATCTGTGCATGCGTGAGTGAGCTGAGTTGAAGGTGTATTCTTAGGGCAGTTTGTGGCTTCTTGTCCCTGTGTGTGTTGTCGCTAGGTGTGCGTGTGAGGATATTTGCTGCGTGGATCTAAGGTAGCTTTTGGAGTGAAGTTGAGGGTGCGTGAGTGAGGCTATTACGTGAGGGCTGATGAACGTGAGTTGAAGGTTATGTGGCGTTGAATTGAAGGTGGCTTACGTGAGTGGTTGAAGGAAAGTGGCGTCAGTGAGCTAGGTGTTGGCAGTTTATGAAGGGTGTGTTAGTGGCTTGGGGACGTGTTGTTTATTTGGTCGATGTGGGAGTGAGTTGATGAGTGGTGTATGAGGCTAAGATTGATTTGCTAAGGGTTGAGTGGTTTGTGCAGTGCAGAGGGATTTACGTGTTCAGGGAAGGGCTATTTGCAGCTGTTTCAGGGGAGAATTTCAGGGTAAAACATGGCAGTTTCAGGGACTGGACATGGTGATTTATGCGGTAGTTGCAGAGGGAATTCTTCTGGTGTTAGGCGTGAATGTGCTACCCCTTAGATGTGTGGTGAAGGCTTCTTTTTATAGGCAAATGGATGGGGGCTATCCTTTTTTGAAAAGGAAATGATTTGTGTAATTATTAGAGATATTTTTAATTATTATGTGATAGGAAAAATCTTTTAATTAGGGAAGTGATTTGATTTAATTTGATTTATTCCTTTTTAGTTAGGGATATGATTTGATTGAATTAGGCAAGGGATCCATGGGATTTCTTTAATTTATGAAGTGGATTTGGCTTGATTTAAGCATGTGTTTAATGTGTATTTTAGTATTTTGGAAGGTGAGTGGGCATGTGGCTTAGGGTTTCCTTGGGCGTGTGGACTTGGTCCATTTTACTGGCTTGGTGTGTGATTTAGTGATGTATGGGCTTGGTGTGTGTCTTGCTGGTTTGGGCTAAAGGTATGTTTTAAAATGGAGGTCCAACAAGCGAACCCGAAGCTAATCCAGCGAATTAAATCCATCAATGTGTCAATTCTTGACCCTTTCCTTCTGACGTCTGTTTCCCGCCTTTCCACAATTAAAGAGGTAGTGTCTCCATACGAGACTCATCATCGGGACTTATATGCAAAAATGCAGTGCCTACACTTGCGCCCCTTGGAGGCTTATTCACTTAATCAAACATCATTTACCGTGACTTTGTCTCAGGAGGTTTGAACCTTACACACATTTCTCTCTCCGAGTAGAAAAATTATGCAAACAATTTTTTGGCGACCACAGTGGGAGAATCGGTATAAAAAGTGGAGATGCCTCCGAAAAGAAACACTCAAATTGGCTCAAGTACGGTGGAATGAGGGATGTTGCAAACCAACCAGCCCCATGTTCCAGCCGTAATGGGTCATTTCGAGGGTCTGGCAGACACTAGTCTATTCGAATCTATGTGAGAGCTCAGCCCTAATGCAGTTTGTGCATTGTTCGGTGAATTCACGCAGGATGTTGTCGTACAGGTTAGGCTCCAAGATGCTCATGTCATAGATAAGTTTATTCCGACTAGTAACTCGCATTATGAAAACATGGCCAAACACTTAAGCTCATTAAATGAATTAATGGTCAAGTATGTAAACGGGGGGACAACCCCACCGTGGACTACACCTCCCCCTACACCGAGCAGTCATGAGGCTGGTTCGAGTAATGTCTCTCCGCAAGGGATTACTATCCCTACGACTGTCAGGGGAGGAACAAGTCTGGGGGACAATGGCCCATATCTAGGGCCAAACCTACACCAAGGGCCAAATATGGCATATCATGAAGTGGTGTTGCCCCAAGGTCTCTAGGCTTCTCAAGGGCAGAACCATGACTATGTCCCGCTTGTAAGAGGACCACAACCGCCACCCATAACAATGTCATTTAATGGAAATGATATGTTGAGAGAACAGAAGACTGAGATCCTTCAAAATCAATTCAGTCTGGGAGTACGGCCGATTCGGCCAAGATATCGGAAGCCATATCCAGATTGGATCGATGTGGTGTATCCGTGGCCTAGAAATTACAAGATACCAGATTTTTCCCTGTTTACAGGGTCTGGAGAAGTTTTCTACCATGGAAAACATAGGACGATTTACCCTCCAATGTGGAGAAGTCACGGATTTTCATAAGTTGAGGTTGTTCCACGGCTCACTGTCGGGAGTAGATTTCTTATGGTATGTCAGCCTGCCACCCAACTCGGTAGAGAATTGGCAACAAATGGAACAGCACATTCCATGCATAATTCTACAAGGCCGAATCGGAAGTGGCTTTAGCCGATTTGGCAAATATGAGACAGTTACTAGGAGAATGGGTCGAGACGTTCCTACAAAGGTTTAAAGCGGCTCGAGGATGATGTTACGTGGCTCTGCCAGAAAAAGAATTTGTGAGAATCGCCCAAAGCTGTCTCAATTTTGATCTCAAAAAGAAATTTCAAGATCGCGAATTTTGGGATCTTCCCCAACTCACCACTAGTGTGGTGCGTTATTGACCGGCGTAAACACACACGTATAACGCAAGCGTACGTATCGTTCAAGTAGTATAAAAAGTATCGATCCTACGAGGACTTAATACCTAAGTTATTAATTTTATGAGGTTAAATGATTACTAGTATCTAACAGGTTGTTTAACTGATTTGAAATAGCGACGATTCTAAATTTAAAGACAATAAAATAAAATTGTTTGAAGGTAGATTTTAAGAAAATTCAATATTAAAACTATCTAGGGTTGTGATTTATTCCAATATTATTTAAAGATAAAGTGGTTATATTATAATTGGGTAAAATATTGATTTATTAACCTGGAACACCAATTTATATAAAAGCCTCTTCCGATGGTCAATTACAAATACCTAGTATAATCCAATTGAACCATATGCCTATGTCAACCAAATTACCTAGATTCATTAAGATTAAGTTCCAATTATGGCTACCCTCGCCCGACAGGTATATTCCTATCCTGTAAGGAAATCTATTGAAAGGGTTATCTATCCTTAAGGAAGATCGTGGGCTGTTGAGTCTAAGGTCTTAAACTTAAAATCCCTATGTCTAGTTCATTTTAAGTTTACCTAATCAATTTAATTAATGGCCAGTTAATTAAAGAGCATTAAGATTAAGACTCAATAAATAAATTTTTATATTACCCAAATTATAATCTAACCCTTATAAGCCCGTGATATTGGATTTCATCACAACCTAGATACTAACTTAGTTATGACACATAGCTAGGGCTAGTAAAAACTTAAAAGTAAAAACCATAAAGTAACAGTGCTGAAAAGTAATTGCAGTAAAGTAAAAGTTTAAAAGTAAAATAAAATAAAATGCTAAGGTAAAAGAAATTACTTTTACTACTACTTATTTAGATATCTCCCAGTAAAATAATATATAAACTTGTAATATATTTTACCAACCGACCAATCTGGCGGTATCCTGATTAAATCAAATTAAGTCCAACCATCCATATAGGTGGTAATATTTGTCCATAATCCAGCCATAAAGGCGGTACCAAAATAAATTTACCAACCGACCAGTCTGGCGGTATCCTTGATTAATCAGGTTCAAACCAACAGAAAATAAATTTACCAACCGACCAATATAGCGGTTTCCTTGATTAATCAGGTTTAAACCAGATTAAATAATTTGCCAACCGACCAATATAGCGGTATCCCTTTATTAATCAGTATTTTAAATAGTAAATATATCATTTTAAGGGAGATTAATCTAAATAGCAATAGTAAAATAATTACCTTTCACCTTAGCATAGGGAGTTACCTCCTCATAGTGAATAGTAAAAACTGTAAAAGTAAAGAAAGTAAATTACTATTATTACAAAAAGTAATTAAAATTATTACAAAAGTAAAAAAATTAAAAAACTAAAATATTCTAGAGAGAGAAAACTCCCTAATTACATAGAAGGAGTGAGAGAGAAAGGTGTTACTAAAAACTGAAAATTCGCGCTCTATTTATAGTAAAATTTTTCACTGTTCGAGCACTGTTCGCGCGTCGCGACGCCCAGCAGTTCCGCGTCGCGACGCTGGATTTGTCGACGTGGCACGCGTGAGAAGGCGACACGTAGCAAGGCGGCTGACTGTTTAGAGCGACACGTGTCATGGCGGCTAGACTCAATTATTATGCTGACGTCATTGGTGACGTGTCACTGTTCATGACGTCATTGGTGACGTCATGATGATATGTGGCGTGCTGACGTGGCGATGACATGTCGCTGGGTGTGTTGCATTGTCGGCACAATAGGATTTCGACACGTGGCGACACGTGTCACGCTGTGATTGGCTGATGCTGACGTGGCATGACACATGGCAAAGTTGACTCGTTGACCGCTGACATGGCTGATGACGGGGGTGACACGTGTCAAGTCAGGTGTCGGCAGCATATGATGCTGACACGTGCACGGCGCACGTTAGCAGATTCGTTGTGATGGTGACACGTGGCACGGCGCATTTTAGCAAAGTCAAACTTCTCAATTCCTGATCTGTTGACCTGGCGCACGTTAGCAGATTCGGCGCATTCTGGGCGTCGCGACGCGGAAGGTCTGGGCGGCGCGACGCTGGAAATTACCAAAATGCCCTTTTTCGCCAATTTTCACTGTTTTGCTCCAAATCACCTCCAGAATGTCCTAAAACTTTATTTATCTACAAAATAACACAAAAAACACATCAAAATATTCACAAAACTCAAGAAACTATACAAAATATTAGATTAAATGAGTGGGAAATAGTGATATAAATACCACTCATCACACCCCCAAACCTAACATTTTGCTAGTCCTCGAGCAAAATACAGAAAAATAAAATAACATAATAAATTTAACTAAGCCATTTTCGTAGGGATCACGGTTGCATTTAGCCTATGCAACAAGCCTTTAAACCCCTAGGTGTCCCTAGTGGACGAGTGTAGTCTCGTGAGGGTTTACAGCAATGATACCCACAAACATTTTACAAAAGTAAAAAGGTATTAAAACTAATGCACACAAAAGCAAAAAGACAAGCGAAAAGAGAATAAAGAAGTTAGTAACTAATCAGGTGAAACTTCTACTACAAGTTACTAGTTATTTTGTTTCTTTCTAAATTACCGAATAAGTAAATTCTCCGATTATTTTTACCATTCTTCATATACACAGCCAACAAAATATTAATCAACTCATTTTTGCCCACAACAGTCATAAGTGCAGTTGATAAGAGAGTAATATTTTTGTCCTAAAGTTCTATCAGATTTCGCACCTTTTTGTAGCAATGGAGTAATTTTTCTGATTTTTCTGATTTTTTCTTTGCTTTTTCTGAATTTTGACTTTTTATTTATATACAATACCTTCCGTCTATGTAGCGAGCTTTGGGTCGGTGGCTCCCAAACCAGTTGGCTTTAGGGCACCAGGTGTTAAGACACCCCTACGAACTTAATTACTCAGACTTCAGATATAAATATATATTTTTGTAGCATCTTCGATCCATGTAGCGAGCTTTGGGCCAATGACTCCCAAACCAGTTGGTTTTAGGGCACTAGGTGTTAAAACACCCTTACAGACTTAATAACCCGGATCTTAGATACTTTATTTTTGTACATCAGAAAATTTTTTTTTTTTTTTTTTTTTTTTTTTTTTTTTTTTACTCCATCACTTTTTAGAGATGCTTCCTCCAATTAAACTATAGCACGGAATATTACAAACTTTTCAATTTTAGCTCATGTCCGTATGTTTCCATGTAAGTTCATAATACCTGTCAACTGAACATATGAAGATCCATTTTAGTCAGTGTTAAGGAGAATTCACAAATTAAATAATTCAAAATGAAATAAACAAAAGATAACTTATTTCGAAATAAATGATTTGAAATACGTCTCAAGAGTGGAAACTCCTTACTCGGCTATTTCTTACCAATTTCACCTTTTTAGTTAAAATAAAAACACAAAAATGCAAAATATTTTTGTAATTTTTGAAAATTTTCAATTTTTTGTATTTTTCGAAAAATTTTGGACTAAAAATAAAAAACACAATAAAACAAGTACTATTAACTATACCTCACCCCCAAACCTAAATGAGACATTGTCCCCAATGTCTTAAACAGTACAGTAGAAGAGAAGTTTAGAAGGTCGTACCTGGTTAGCTGAAAATTTTACAGGAAATTTAAAGGTTAAGATCCAGATTAATTCTACGCCTCTTACCACGATCGTCCTCGGACCAATTTATCTTTGATATGATAGGGTCAACTTTTGGTTCGTAGGCTATGAGTTGGTCAATTAGATCTGGAGCAGTTCTGGCAGTAAAGAGGAGTTCTTTTAAAGGTTTTGACACGAACCCATTTCTTCGAGCATCATCAAGAAACACACAAAGAAAATCATAAAACCCATCAACGTTGTACAGCCCAATTGGTTTCTGGTGTATGTTTAGGTTCGCCCAAGATAGTACAAAAAATTTCCTCCAATGTGCCCAAGCCACCTGGCAAAGCAATAAAAGCATCAGCACGGTTAATCATTTCTATCAGTCGTTCAGACATACCTGGTACGATCAGTTCCTCTCCGTTTGATGGTTCAATAAGATTGCCTCTGCCAAGGGTTTTGGGATGATTCCCAAAACATGACTGCCTCCTTCCTGTACGGCCTTTGAAACGATCCCCATTAATCCAAGATTGCCTCCTCCATATATTAAGTGCATATTCCTTACAGCTAAGACTCGACCCAATTCCTGTGCTGCTTCTATGTATTGTGGTTTAGTACCAACAGTACTACCGCAAAACACACAAATGTTTTCAACTCGTCTTCTTGAAGTGGTTTCCATTTTTTACTCTGGATGTCTTCAAAAGTGCAATGATGAGTTGAATTTATAATACCTGAAAAGGGTGAGTAAAAATAGCACAAGTATCTTCCAAAGGACGATTAGTAGCAAAATAGTAAAATAGATCGTGATAGTCAACAAAATCTGGATCCTGTCGGAGAAAATAAAAGAAGACAACAAAACAAATCACAATTATTAGGAAAAGATAAAGAGATATAATATTTACAAGAAAATAATGGCTTGATTGACGTCTATGCGTCAGGGACAAGCTTCCCATCCAATTTTCTTATAAATTGGCAAACAGGGTCTTTTTTAGTCAGATTCCCGAGACTTAACTGTTGTCTTTCTTTTTGAAATTGTGTATGTAATCTGCGAAAATCTATGTGAACATATCCACTGGGATGCGTCTCAAGAGTCGAAGATATATCATCTAACGACTCCTTACTCAAGCCATCCCTAATGAATTTAATTTTGTCTTCGCGATTAACAGACACCATTCCTAAAGAACGACAACGAGTATTACAATTCCAACGTGCACATTTGTAACAAACACCCATTTGCTTAGCTCTTCGTTTCTTTGCATAGGTGCTTCTTCCAAAAACAGGCAGATGTGAAATAAAAGATCAGAAGACTCACCTGCCAATCGGACTCGTGCTTCAATTACCCAACGAATGTCATTGGGCACACCATGGATTGTCAGTAGTCTCATTCGTTCCAAGCGAGCTTTGTAAACTTTCATCAGAGATTTTTGAGGGAGAGAAGGAAATTGCTTGTGAAGATTTGCGAGAGCTTCTTCCATCTTTGAAATAACTTTAATCTGCAAAAACTAAACACACAAAATTAAATCACACCAAATCGCAATATATACAAAAATTGCATGGGTTGCCTCCCTGCGAGCGCTAAGTTTAAAGTCGTCAGCTAGACGTGACTTCTCGAACGTTTATGCTGGATCTGAAAGTGTGACACTTTCTTTTTGTCGCTCAAATGATTCTCCCCAGTAGTGCTTGACACGCTGACTGTTAACTTTGATGTGTTGTTGGTGGTATTGGGATCCAGTAACTCAACAGCTCCATATGGTAAAACCTGAGTGATCACAAATGGTCCGGACCACCTAGATTTCAACTTTCCAGGGAAAAGTTTTAACCTGGAGTTGTACAACAACACCTGCTGCCTTGGTTTCAATTGTCTGTGAACTATTTTTCGGTCATGCCATTTCTTGGTATTTTCCTTGTATAATTTGGCATTGTCATAAGCCTGTAGGCGAAATTCCTCCAATTCATTGAGTTGATGAAGTCTTTTCTCTCCTGTAGCTTGTGAGTCAAGATTCAACTTCTTCAGTGCCCAATACGCCTTGTGTTCAAGCTCAACTGGCAGATGGCATGCTTTCCCAAACACCAATTGATATGGGGACATACCAATGGGTGTTTTGTAAGCTGTTCGGTAGGCCCATAATGCATCATCTAGTTTTGTTGACCAGTCCCTTCTTGTTGATCCAACGGTTCTTTCTAGGATTCTTTTGATCTCCCTGTTTGAAACCTCAACCTGTCCATTTGACTGTGGATGGTAAGCAGTGGCAATTTTGTGAGTAACTCCGTATTTGGATAGGAGTGCATCGAAGTATTTGTTGCAGAAATGAGAGCCACCATCACTGATAATTGCCCGCGGTGTTCCGAATCGAGTGAAAATGTTCTTCTTTATGAATTTGATCACAACTTTTGAGTCATTGGATGGCAGTGCAATTGCTTCAACCCATTTGGAAACACAATCTACAGCAACCAGGATGTACAGGTTTCCAAATGATGGAACAAAGGGTCCCATGAAATCAATACCCCATACATCGAATATTTCCACTTCCAGAATGTTTTGCAACGGTCCTTCGTTTCTCCTCGAAATATTCCCGTTCTCTGGCACCTGTCACATTGAAAAGAAAAAAAGAAGCATCTTTAAAAAGTGTGGGCCAGAACAAACCTGATTGAAGGACTTTGGCTGCAGTTTTGTTTCCACTGAAGTGTCCGCCGTATGGTGATGAATGACAGTGTTGCAAAACACTGTTGACCTCCTCCTGTGGAACACACCGTCTCAATAATTGATCAGCACACCGTTTGAACAGGTACGGCTCATCCCATATATAGTGCTTGACTTCTTTGAAAAATTTCTTCCGTTGCTGAGTTGTCCATTCCAACGGCCATTTTCCTGATACAATATAATTGACATAGTCAGCATACCAAGGAACTTCCTGTTGTTTTATGGAAAATAATTGTTCATCTGGAAAAGTTTCTTTGATTATTAGTTCTTTGTCAGCTGTTTTTCCATTCTCGAGCCTCGATAAGTGATCTGCCACCTGGTTTTCTGTTCCTTTCCTGTCTCGAATCTCCACGTCAAATTCCTGCAAAAGAAGTATCCAACGGATCAATCTAGGTTTGGCATCTTTCTTTGTGATCAGATATTTGATTGCTGAATGATCTGTGTAGACCACCACTTTGGGGCCCAGCAGATAGGAGCGGAATTTGTCAAAAGCGTACACAACTGAGCAGCAACTCCTTTTCAGTGGTTGTGTAGTTGAGTTGAGCTTCATTCAGAGTTCTGCTGGAGTAGTAAATGGTGTGGAAAATCTTTGCTTTGCGTTGTCCCAAAACTGCACCTACAGCAAAATCACTAGCATCACACATTACTCGAATGGAAGGGTCCAATCTGGTGCTACAATGATGGGGGGCAGAAATCAGTTTTGTTTTAAGATCTCAAAAGCTGCCTGGCATTCTTTGGTGAAGTTGAAAGGCACATCCTTTTCCAGAAGATTGCAAAGAGGTTTGGCAATCTTGGAAAAGTCTTTGATAAATCTCTGTAAAAACCTGCATGTCCAAGAAAACTCCGAATCCCTTTTACAGATGTTGGTGGAGGTAGTTTCTCAATTGTCTCGATTTTTGCTTTGTCTACCTCAATTCCTTTTGTGAAATCCGGTGTCCAAGAACAATGCCTTCCTGTACCATGAATGGCATTTTTCCCAATTGAGTACCAGGTTTGTATCTTCGCACCTTTGTAATACCTGTTCCAAATTTAACAAACAATGATCAAAAGAATCTCCAAACACAGAAAAATCATCCATTAAAAACCTCCATACTCTGCTCCAGCATGTCTGAGAAGATGGCCATCATGCAACGCTGATGCAAATGAAATGTAGCAGGGGCATTACATAATCCAAATGGCATCCTGCGGAAAGCAAAAGTACCATAGGGACATGTAAAGGTAGTTTTCTCCTGATCTTCTGGGGCAATAGCAATCTGATTGTACCCTGAATATCCGTCAAGAAAACAATAGAACTCATGTCCTGCTAGTCTGTCTAACATCTGGTCAATAAATGGCAGCGGAAAATGGTCTTTTCTCGTGGCTTTGTTCAGCTTCCTGTAATCCATACATACTCTCCATCCAGTCACCGTTCTTGTTGGAATCAGCTCGTTCTTTTCATTGGTGACAACAGTAATTCCTCCTTTCTTTGGTACACACTGCATAGGACTTACCCAAGTGCTATCTGAGATGGGGTAAATGATGCCAGCATCCAACCATTTGATGATTTCTTTCTTCACAACTTCCTTCATGATTGGATTGAGTCTCCGTTGATGCTCCACTGTGGGTTTGTATTCATCATTCATCAAGATTTTGTGCATGCAAAATGATGGACTAATGCCTCGAATGTCTGCTATAGTCCAGCCAATGGCTTTTTTGTGCTCTCGTAATACTCTCAGTAGCTTTTCTTCCTGTTCCAATGTTAGTGAAGAAGAAATAATAACAGGTAATTCAGAAGAGTTTCCAAGAAATGCATACCTGAGATGGCTCGGAAGTAACTTAAGTTCCAGCTGCGGTGGTTCTTCAATCGAAGGTTTAATTCGGTCTTTCTTTGGTAATTCCAAGCTTTCAACTGGTGGTGTAACTTTGAATCGGAATGGTTTGTCAAGGTAATTGATACATTCCAAGATTTCAGCATCTAGTTCGTTGTCAGTCATGTTGGTGATGCAGGCTTCAAGTGTATCTGTGGGATTTAACTCAGTATTCTGAACAATATTATCAATAACATCAACTCTGAAGCATTCTTCTTCTTCCTTTTCATCGCTTGGAAATTTCATGGCTTGGAAAACATTAAAGGTCACTTCTTGGTCCTGCACTTTCATGGTTAGTTCTCCTTTTTGCACATCAATACAGTTTTACCTGTAGCCAAAAATGGTCTCCCAAGAATGATAGGTACTTCTTTGTCTTCTTCCATGTCAAGGATGATGAAATCTGCTGGAAGGATGAGTTTGTCAACTTTGACCAACACATTTTCCACGACTCCTCTCGGAAATGCGAGTGTTCGATCAGCAAGTTGTAAAGATACCGAGGTAGGCATTGCTTCTCCAATTTGCAGTTTCCTGTAAATAGAAAAAGGCATTAAATTAACACTGGCACCTAAATCACATAAGGCCTTACCGATGTAATGTTCTCCAATGGTGCATGGAACTGTGAAACTGCCAGGATCTTTCAACTTTGGGGGAAGCTTCCTCTGAATGATGGCGCTGCATTCTTCCGTCAATGCTACTGTCTCGTAATCTCCCAATCTCCGTTTTCGTGAAAGGATGTCTTTCATGAATTTGACATAACTGGGCATTTGTTCCAAGGCTTCTGCAAATGGGATGTTGATGTGTGCAGCTTTTGAAAATCTCCAAGAAACGAGCAAACTGTTTGTCCATTTTGCTTTTCTGAAGACGCTGAGGAAAATGTGGTGGTGGAGTGATTTGTTTGGTTCTTTTTCCTTTGCTTTTTTTTTTCTTTTGCTCCTTCTTTGGAACTTCTTCTGGGACATCTGGATTCCAACATCTTTGTTGATTTCAGTACCACTCTTTAAGGTAATGGCTTGACATTGCTCCTTCCCTCGGTTCCTTGGATTTGGTTCTGTGTTGCTAGGAAGATTACCTGGCGGTCTGTAACTCTGAGCGTTGGCCAGTTGTCCAATTTGATTCTCCAGTGCTTTGATGGAAGCTGATTGGCTCTGAATCATAGCTTCATATCTTTTTAATTGAGCTAGCATCTCTGCCAATACTGGTTCATTTGTCTGCTCCTGGCCTTTATTCTGTTGCTGGAATCCAGGTGGTGGATAGTTCCGCTGTTGGCCTGAATTGTTACTCCATGAAAAATTAGGATGATTCCTCCACCCTGGGTTGTAGGTGTTGGAATATGGATTTGTTCCCCTGTTGTTGAAATTGTTGACATAGTTTACCGTTTCTTCATGTTGATTTGATTCTGGTGCTCCTCCATATGGTGAACTTGTGGATCCAGTAGTAAGAGTCTCCATGAATTTGCAAATTTGATCTAGCTTGGTGTTGACTGCTGTATTAGCTCCAACTTCATAAATTCCTGCAATTCTTTGAATCAGACTTCTTTCTGTTGGCCACAAGGAATTGTTGTTGGCCATTTCTTCGATTAGTTCCCAGGCTTGATCTTCTCCTTTTGCCATCAGGGCACCTCCAGGCAGCAGCATCGATTGTGGTTCTCATTATTCCAGAAAGTCCATTATAGAACGTTTGGACTTGAAGCCATTTTGGAATCTCATGGTGTGGACATTTCCGGAGTAAATCTTTATACCTTTCCCAAGCTTCGTACAGAGATTCTGAATCTTGCTGCACAAAGGATGTGATGTCATTCCTCAGTTTTCCGGTTCTGGCTGGTGGAAAATACTTTGCAAGAAAATTGGTGGCTAAAGCATTCCATGTTGTGATAGACCCTGCTGGTAATGAATGTAGCCAGGCTTTAGCTCTGTCCTTCAAGGAGTATGGGAATACACGCAGTCTCATTGCTTCTTCAGCTTCTCGGTTGTAATTGAAAGTACCGCAAAACTTCCAGGAAGTTGCTGATGTGGGCATTAGGATCTTCAGTTGCATTTCCCCAAACTGAACTGACTGCTGAATCATCTGAATGCAAGTTTTGATGTCACCTGCATTTGCTGGTAATGGAGGGAGTACAATACATGAAATGAGTCTGTCAACCACCGGAATGGTTCTGTCTCGAATGGGAATTGGGTGGTGCAACCTCCAAAGGTTCAGGTTCCATGTTGATTAAAGCTTCTTGGGCTTCTCGCCTTTCCCTTCTCAACTGTCTGATAGTTCTTTCAATTTCTGGGTCAAGCGGTCGTAGTTCAAAGCTTCTGGTTCGTCTCATGAAGTTTCTGAGAACCTGAAACACAAGAAAACAATAACAATAAGTAAAAAGAAATTAGATACAAGTAAAAGTATCTAACCCCTAAACTAATAATAAAAGATAAATAAGTCCCCGGCAACGGCGCCAAAAACTTGACCGCGACGTAAACACACACGTATAACGCAAGCGTACGTATCGTTCAAGTAGTATAAAAAGTATCGATCCCACGAGGACTTAATACCTAAGTTATTAATTTTATGAGGTTAAATGATTACTAGTATCTAACAGGTTGTTTTAACTGATTTGAAATAGCGACGATTCTAAATTTAAAGACAATAAAATAAAATTGTTTGAAGGTAGATTTAAGAAAATTCAATATTAAAACTATCTAGGGTTGTGATTTATTCCAATATTATTTAAAGATAAAGTGGTTATATTATAATTGGGTAAAATATTGATTTATTAACCTGGAACACCAATTTATGTAAAGCCTCTTCCGATGGTCAATTACAAATACCTAGTATAATCCAATTGAACCATATGCCTATGTCACCAAATTACCTAGATTCATTAAGATTAAGTTCCAATTATGGCTACCCTCGCCCGACAGGTATATTCCTATCCTGTAAGGAAATCTATTGAAAGGGTTATCTATCCTTAAGGAAGATCGTGGGCTGTTGAGTCTAAGGTCTTAAACTTAAAATCCCTATGTCTAGTTCATTTTAAGTTTACCTAATCAATTTAATTAATGGCCAGTTAATTAAAGAGCATTAAGATTAAGACTCAATAAATAAATTTATATTACCCAAATTATAATCTAACCCTTATAAGCCCGTGATATTGGATTTCATCACAACCCTAGATACTAACTTAGTTATGACACATAGCTAGGGCTAGTAAAAACTTAAAAGTAAAAACCATAAAGTAACAGTGCTGAAAAGTAATTGCAGTAAAGTAAAAGTTTAAAAGTAAAATAAAAAAAATGCTAAGGTAAAAGAAATTACTTTTACTACTACTTTTTAGATATCTCCCAGTAAAATAATATATAAACTTGTATATATTTTACCAACCGACCAATCTGGCGGTATCCTGATTAAATCAAATTAAGTCCAACCATCCATATAGGTGGTAATATTTGTCCATAATCCAGCCATAAAGGCGGCGGTACCAAAATAAATTTACCAACCGACCAGTCTGGCGGTATCCTTGATTAATCAGGTTCAAACCAAAGAAAATAAATTTACCAACCGACCAATATAGCGGTTTCCTTGATTAGTCAGGTTTAAACCAGATTAAATAAATTTGCCAACCGACCAATATAGCGGTATCCTTTATAATCAGTATTTTAAATAGTAAATATATCATTTTTAAGGGAGATTAATCTAAATAGCAATAGTAAAATAATTACCTTTCACCTAGCATAGGGAAGTTACCTCCTCATAGTGAATAGTAAAAACTGTAAAAAGTAAAGAAAGTAAATTACTATTATTACAAAAAGTAATTAAAAATATTACAAAAGTAAAAAAATTAAAAACTAAAATATTCTAGAGAGAGAGAAACTCCCTAATTACATAGAGAGAGTGAGAGAGAAAGGTGTACTAAAAACTGAAAATTCGCGCTCTATTTATAGTAAAATTTTTCACTGTTCGAGCACTGTTCGCGCGTCGCGACGCCAGCAGTTCCGCGTCGCGACGCTGGATTTGTCGACGTGGCACGCTGAGAAGGCGACACGTAGCAGGCGGCTGACTGTTTAGAGCGACACGTGTCATGGCGGCTAAGACTCAATTATTATGCTGACGTCATTGGTGACGTGTCACTGTTCATGACGTCATTGGTGACGTCATGATGATTGTGGCGTGCTGACGTGGCGATGACATGTCGCTGGCGTGTGTTGCAATTGTCGGCACAATAGGATTTCGACACGTGGCGACACGTGTCACGCTGTGATTGGCTGATGCTGACGTGGCATGACACATGGCAAAGTTGACTCGTTGACCGCTGACATGGCTGATGACGAGGCGACACGTGTCAAGTCAGAGTGTCGGCAGCATATGATGCTGACACGTGGCACGGCGCACGTTAGCAGATTCGTTGTGATGGTGACACGTGGCACGGCGCACATTTTAGCAAAGTCAAAACTTCTCAATTCCTGATCTGTTGACCTGGTGCACGTTAGCAGAGATTCGGCGCATTCTGGGCGTCGCGACGCGGAAGGTCTGGGCGGCGCGACGCTGGAAATTACCAAAATGCCCTTTTTCGCCAATTTTCACTGTTTTGCTCCAAATCACCTCCAGAATGTCCTAAAACTTTATTTATCTACCAAAAACAAAAAACACATCAAAATATTCAAAAACTCAAGTAACTATACAGAATATAGATTAAATGAGTGGGAAATAGTGATAAAAATACCACTCATCAGTTATGAGCGATTATTAAGGAAAGAATAGCAAATGAAAAATTCCAACAAATGAACTTATTACAGGAGCATTGATTGTGAAATAGGCGAAATGGGCATTGAATCGGCCGACTTATATTTGGCCGAATTGGTTAAGAGGAAGCTGTACGTTTGTAAGGCGTGGGCTGAACCTCAAGCCAAAGAAAAGAACGATAAAAAGTAGTGAAATTTCTCATTTAATATTACGAAAGTCGATGCTATATTCGATCAAATATTTCAAGATAAACAAATTAGTTTGAGCGATCGCCACACATTTCCAAGCGCCGAAACATCGGTGGTAAAAAAGTATTATAAGTGGCATAATGCGTGGTCTCATTCGACTAATGATTGTCTTATTTTTCGGAATGTTTTGTAGGACGCCATAGAATCTGGATGAATAACGCTCGAAAAAAAGATGACAGTGGACGAAAACCCTTTTCCAAAGCCAATGGAATTAAATATGATCGACTCGGACCTACTAAAACGGAACTTGCTAAAGTTTAAGTTAGTCCTAGATGAAGAACGGAATCGCCATCGTCCAAGCGCTCTGGAAAGAATTAAAACACCCAAGAACATAAGGACCAACAGAATCTCTGCGCACGGTGCAAAAATAGTATAGAGTGGATGAAGGAGTTGGAAGATACTTGTGAAAGGCCTGTGAAGAAAGAGCCAGTAGCATGGCAGCCAAGGACTTTCGCACCAAGGTTCTACGTGAGAATTCCAACTTCGTCCAAAATGTGAGGACGTTTAGGCCGAACAATTCATCGGCCCAATGTATAGCATTCGTACCGTGGGCCTTATTCAGGACCAACGTCCGGGAAGGAATTACACTCGCGTGGATGAAATGACAAGGACGCAACTGAGGCGGACACCAGAGGAATTATGGCCGTATGATGCACCAACAGATAAAATGAAAGTAACCACAGGCCGTAGTGCTTATGCCGGGGGAAAACCGAGGTAGGTAGGTAAAAAGAAAAAAGAGCGAAGACGGAGAAAGGGACAACGATGAGCTGCGAGAGGCGTACCAAGTTTGATAGGCGAAAAAGGAACGAGACGGACGATGAAGAACCCCCCATTGTCATTCAGTTCGGCAGCATGCCACCGGTTATGGCTAATAATTATTTGTTGTCCGATAAATTTGAAGGGGATAACAGCGGAGGGTCTGGAAATAACGAAGACGTTTTTGATGGTGGTGGAATAGAGTTTGCAACGCTATCGATAACGGATAGAGAGGCTTCGGACGAAGAGATGACTGACGTGGAACAAGAAATAGACATCAAAATTGAAGCACGAAGAAGGGGAATATCACAAAATCGACTTCTCAAATAATTATATGAAGTCGGTATCCCTGCGGTTGGAACGCTAGGAGAAGACTTGGGACGATCTCCATATCTCGTCCTATATGGGAAACCCAAAATAAGGCGGACTGTTACCAGAGCAGAAAAGCGGAGGCTGGCTGTCAATCACGTCTCGCATGATGCGCCGGTCACCTTAGCACCGTCAAGATGGGATTTGGAGGAAGAATCACCTCGGGCTAACAATGAAAAGCAATGTAGGTAGGCTTATCAGGGAATGTGATGTTCCCAAAGCCACCACCACAAATGACAAGGCACATGCGGTCATTGTATGTAAAAGAAAAGGCCAACAAGATACCCATTATCAAAGTATTAATCGACAATGGAGAAGCCATCAATGCAATTCCGGTTAGGATGCTAGGGCGATTGGCGAAGTCAGAAGACGACCTCATCCCTACAGAGGTCGTACTTACAAGTTTCAATGGAGGGGCGACGACAACCAAAAGGGTCGTCCCACTAGACTTGCAAGTGGGGAACACTATGAAAACAGTAGTGTTCTTCATTATAGATGGGCCAACTACATATAACATGCTATTGAGACAAGATTGGATACACAGCAGCCGATGTATTCCTTCATCTCTTCACCAGTGCCTGGCGTTCTGGAACCAGAATGACGAATTAGAAATATTACATGCAGACAACAAGCCATTTACAGCGGAGACCAATTTGGCCGAATACTTCATGTACGAAGGAAATTACGGGCCGAACAGAGTCCTGATTGAAGGATAAAATTCGGCCATTGTGGCTCAAAATGACGAGCCATACCCTATAATTCTACTGAACGATCTGTTCACACAAACAAGACCAACCACAATGGTCTTTGAAGAGCCAACGCACAGCAATTAAAATGGAGAGCAGACAGAGTGAGGAACAAGCCGCGCTCACGGCCACAATGGCCAATCTTATGGCCTACGTAACGGAACGAGAAAATGAGGCCGAAGCTCAGGCCGTGATTTCGGCCTTAAGGGATAAATTGTTAGCACACCAGACAGAAGATAGGATAAGAGAGGCATGCGAGGTAGATTGTTTGATGGAAGGAAGTCATAAGAACGACCAAACGCTGGAAGAAGAAGAATACACTCTGAAATGACGACATAAGGCAGCGTCTCAATAGGACGAGATGTATTGGACGAGGTAAATCTGGAAAGCGAGGACGATAGACGCATCACGTACATCATCAAGGAACTAGAGGCTCATGAAAAACTAAAGTGTTCTCCTCCTTGTTGAGGTTAAAGGGCAAGGACGAATTCGCCTGGACCGAAGAACATCAAAAGACTTTTGACAGCTTGAAGAAATATTTGTCACAACCGCCAGTGATGGTACCTCCTATGCCAGGACGGCCTAACAAATTGCAGAGCGAGAACTTCTCCCCCAGGTTTGCCACACTCTCAACATCTCAGCATCGACCTTCACTAAATCGGCCAGGCCTCAACATCTCAATGTCGGCCTTCAATAGATCGGCCATGCCTCATCATCTCAACATCGGCCTTCAATAGATCAGCCAGGCCTCAGCGTCTCAACATCGGCCTTCAATAGATCGGCCAAGCCTCAGCGTCTCAGCATCGGCCTTTACTAGGTCGGCCAAGTGACGCACTGTCCAGGCTGTCACCACTATGGTTACATATGGCAAAAGGAAAAAGCAGAGTTGATGTGACAGAACCATCTGACTGCAGGCTTACTTTCGGTAAGTTCAGGCCTAGGGCAGAGAACCCGTCAATCAGTCAGGTAGTTAGCTAGCCAAGGGTGAGACGGGATGCCCATCAAGCCGGTCCTCAATTGGCGTTGTGGTCTTCCCTGAACGGGAAGAAAGAGCGCCAGTCCTTAATTAGGTCCTCCCCTGAGCAGGAAGAAAAAGCGCCAGTCGCCAATTAGGGCAGCCAAACGAGAAGAAAGAGATGAGGAAGAAACTATAAAGTCGCCCTAGACATGTGTGGTGACGCGAAGACTTGTAGGCCGATATTTACCACCCTGAAACGAAACAATTCACCTCAATTTCATTTCCAATTCAATCAAGGTGAATTTGGGGGATAATTGTTGACAACAAAAATCATCCTAGGGCGAACAAAAAAGTTAGCCTAGAGCGAAATCGTCCTAGAATGAATGAGTAAAGGTAAAAAAAAAACAAGGCGACAAAAGACTCAGGACGACGAGCGACAAAGGACTCAGAACGACCGAAACATCGATTAGGGTGACAAAGGACTCAGGACGACCGAAACATCAATCAGGGCGATAAAGGACTCAGAACGACCGAAACAGTAATCTGGGCGACAAAGGACTTAGAATGACCGCAGTTGAACAGTTTTTTTCCACGATCATGGTAGTTGGGCAGTTTCTCTCCATGATTCGGGCGGTTATGGCGCATGACTCAAAAAATTGAAGACATGATCTAGCAGTTACCACGATCCAGTAGTTATAGAGAAGTTACAAGCTTAAACCGTCCAAGCAGTTGACTAAGTTTACTATAAAAGGGTCACTCATGTAAAGAAAAAGCCCCCGATCAAATGAATACTCAAATGAGTATATTTTTATTTTTTATTTCGTAGTTCATAATCTCTAGGACTGTAATTTGTGTGCTTGCGCCCCTTGTAGGCTTATTCACTTAATCAAAAACCCATTGTTGGGACTTTGTCTCAGGAGGTTTGAACCTTACACGCATTTCTCTCTCCGCGCAGAAAAATTTCGCAAACAATCTCAAATAAATGTTAAAATTTTAAAAATTTCCAAAACATATTATCTTGGGTTTAAATTCTAAATCTCTTTCAAATCACAGCGTTGAGGTTCGATTATGAAAAAATATGAGGTTAATAATATATTTCAGTTTATCTACAATTATTTTTTTTAAAGGAAAAAAAATCTAAATCTATTAAAATTTTAAGAAACTTGAATAAAGACAAAACACAACAAACATTTAAAAAAAAAAAAAGACAAACAAACAAACAAACAAAATATTAAAACTAAAAGAAAAAGACAACTAGCAAATATCATACAATATATAAACAAGCACGCATCATACCATTATGTATATCCATTTATGGCGATATTTCTATAACATATAAGAGCATGTATGACAGTAATATAAAAATATTGATCTCATGAAAAATTATTATTAATATTTAATAGAAAAGTTTTATCAACTCTAACATTATTTAGATTAATGATTTTGAAGAAAGAGATATATACTAATAAACTAAAGTAAAAGAAAAGTAAATTTAGATAAACGAAAGTAACAAGGTATGAAACACCTAAGATTACAACTTCCCCACAATATTCCCTTAAAATTTTCTCTTCTCTTTATAATTGATCAATTATAATGAATTATTATCCTAATACACAAAATTATCTACAAGCTTCTTCTGATGATCGAATAGAAACGTCCAACTTAGTTTAATAACCTATATTCCAATGATAATTAATTTATGCTAAACTCATTACAATCAGGTTATAATTATGGCTACGCATACCATGCAGATATATTTTTATCCTGCATGAAAATCGATTTTACGAATACGATCACGCGTTATCAATTCCCAAGGCTTAACCAACATTTCATTTTCCAAGTTCCTTAGAGTTTACCACAACTATATTATCGGTGATCAAGCAATAAAATGCATTAAGTAAAGAGAATGATAAATAATCCACATAGAATGTCACAAATTAATCATAAAAAGATTTGATTAACAAAAATCCATATTGAGTTCCAATACAATCATATAAGAAGACCTAGTTCATGATGAAGAAGAATAACAAAATCATCATGTTCAATATCGTAAACAAAAGAATAAGAAAATAGGGATAAAGAAGACAAATAATGAAGGTTTTTAATCTTCAATCTCTGAAATCTCCAATCTTCTCCTCTTAATTCTTACTTTATCTTATTGTTCTTGGTTATTCTTAAATGGTTATTGTATTTGGAGAATATTTTAGGCTCAAAAGAGGCTTATTTGGCTCTCAAAAAACGTATGTGAAGTAACCTTAAACGTTCCCTTATATAGAAATCATAGAAACCAAATTTCCAATTCAATTTTTGAGTCTTCTGCATCAATGTCGCGACATTTGGGTCTCACTATCATGACTTCTGATGTTACGATATTGGGTTACTGGATATCGCGACATTGACTTAAAGATGCTCTCTAACTTAGAATGTCGCAATATTGAGTTACTCAATGTCCCGATATTACATCACTTTCAGATTCAAGCTCGACTTTGATCATGATGGCAACATTGTAGGTAATTGAGTTTTATTTCTAACGTAACTTGAATCACTTAAATTAGACGTTGTATAAAAAGGTTATGGCCAAAATATGAAAGGTTGCGTAAATTAGAAAGTCACTGGTGCAAATCGAAAATTTCAGATATTTCACTTTTTTTGCTCAATTCTTCATATAATGCATCATAATTAATAAAAAAAAATGAATAATAGTACATTTAACACATTCAAGAACTTAATTTAGGGGGAAATCAATGATACATTCACTTGAAAAGTATATATTATAGGCACTTATCACACCCTTAATCTTGAATTATTGCTTGTCCTCAAGAAATGACCATATGAACATAACAAAATAAACAAAAAAAATAAACTAACTAAATCACTTTCATAGGGATCACGATTGAATTTAGCTTATATGACAAGCCTTTAAACCTCAAGGCGACTATAGTGGACGAGTTATAGTCTTGTGAGGGCTTACAGCGATGACAACCAGAAATATCATCCAAAACTACTAAATAAATAAACATAATAAGATGTAATAGACATAACATGGTCATATTTTCACAATAATACCTCAAAGATCATTATATAAGATGCCAATGACTCAAAGAAAACTTCAAAATATTGTACATAGTCGTAACTTCATTCAAAAATCAAATTCGTCTCAGTTAAATTTTTACAGTGTGTGTGAATTAATTTCATCAGAGTCTATCCCCTCGATTATCAATCTTAATAGTTTTTCATTTTGACAAGTGAAATAAAATGGGTCAAATCTGTTCAAGTTGGTGCTTGGAGTGTCAATCTGAATTATATATTTTATTATCTATTAATAAAACAACTACATTTTCATTTCATACCTTCATAATGATATTTTCATTATGCGTATTAGATTAATGTATAGATATCCTAAGAATGACATCGACCTTAAAATAGTCTTGTTATAATACTGGACACTAGGTTGTCCGACATTGAGATAAGTATTACTATTGTAAACTATTCTTAAAGTAAATATTCCTAGTCGTTGGTTTTGGAATACTGTCGAATTCCTATAACCTAGAAGACTGACACATGTCGTATATTGGAATTGGAGTTTCAATGGTTAAACCTGATGTACCATGAGTTTAGGCAACTCGTATAGACATGTGGGTATTCGTTGAAGCGAATACTGAATGACTCACATGTGATTCCTAATAGTTGGAAGTACACACCACCGTCAATAGGAATCTCCTCGAGTCAAGTAATATATGCAATCTTTTGACTATATGATAGCATTGATTTTGTGTGAGATCCTCCACACTTTGATGCCATGTATGTCAGAAACCTTTCATGGGCTGGCCTCTAGATTTCGTTAGGTGTGGACCGATGCACTCAGTAATCAAGTGCGAAGCAAGATAGGATCAGTCGGCTCTTATGTGTGCTATAAGTGTAGGGGTTTTATTGCGGAAATCCGGTAATGCTGCGGAATAGTGGAAAATCAAAATTTTCCGATTTCAAAACTTTTTCTCGAATTAATAAAATAAATAGTTTATTTTATTATCCAATAATCAAATTACGAAATAAAACACTATAAATCAAATTTATGTGAATTTACCGAACTACCCCTAAACCAAGTATTTTCTTTATTTTAATCCGAAATTGTTCGAAACGATTTTGGATGATTCTAAATCATTACATATATGAATTTAACATGTCATACATATTGAAATTCAAATTGCAACAAAAATTCCAAAAATAAACCACCAAGGCCGAGAGCCTCAAGGAAGCACCAAAGTGTGCATTTTCATTTTCAATGTTCAAAACACATCCAAATGAAATCCAATCAACATAAGATTTAATATGTATAATATACACATCCAAATACACCACATAAATGAAAATCCCCAAATTTGGAAGTGGTCTTAAATCCTAATTTTTTAATTTCTTCAAATTGGATAAATTAGACCAAATTAACAAAATCCAATACTTCAATCATGTTTCTTCCATCCAAATCAAGTCTCAACACAATGAAATAACTATAGATCAAATCTCATTTAAGAGTGGGTCAACAACTCTAGATTAGCAATAATTTTCTCAAACTTTCAAAAGAATACTAGTTAACATCTTATAAGCATTCTATTGAATTTTATACATGCTCAACACTTTTCAAATCTTTCATCCATAAAAAATACAAAGAACAAAGAATGAAAAAAAAAGAAACTCATAGCATGAAGCCTAGAACTCAAGGAACATTTTCCTCTCTAATAGCAAGTTAGAAAAACTTAGTAGAAAAACTTACTAAAAACCAAGCTTTTTCTTGTTTTTCTTTTATTTTCTTCAAGCTTCTTTGTTTTCCTTTTAATGGAGTATTTGATAAGTATTTCAAGGTTATGAAACCCTAAATGAAAACAAAACAATATATACCAAAAGAATAAGCCTTGGCCAAAAATTTGGTAAATAAATATCTAGATATTTGTTTTTTGTTTCATTTAATTTTGCTTTACAACTTGTTAACTTTAATCATCAAACCATTTAATGAATTAAGTTAGTCAACAATTGCAACTCAAGCCATTAATAAAATATCATAACTTTAAGATATTTATATTTTAATTAATTTAATCATTTAACAATTAAACAATTAATTAATTAATTAAATACAAATATATTAAATATATGTATAATATTTACATTAACTATTAAATACATATATTCATTTATGATATTAGTCAAAAATCTCATTTTGACAATGAATTAATGTGTATTTGAATTAATCAAACATTAAATGCAAATACACAAAAATTAAGGAAATGATTATCGGGTCCCTATACATGTATTTTGCGTTTAACCTTTAAACGACTTTATAAATAATCAATATTATTTATAAATATTGCCCTAGTGATCTACGAGTATATTTCATTAGTGAGACTCTCTAGATTCAGACATATCCGTCACGAAATCCAATTTCATGTCCATAATTTATCCACCCGTAAATTATGACGATCACGGATAAACTCGCTGAATCATACAGGTCGAGGTCATGGCAAATGTATAATTCCTCCGTCACAGGTATCCGGATAAATCCCAGAGATATAGATGTAAACATCAAATCTCTATAGGGATTATCCAGTCGACTATTCTATTAGCAATCTCAAAAAGAACATTTAGAACTAACTTCTAAATTGTACCACGGGCCCATGGTTTTTATCTGATTTCTAATCATATGGACTACCTATGCTATGATACACAGAACTGACGGATCATATCTTGATACACACAGGACACCCTGAGGATCTATCTACACTCAACGAACAGGCGAAGGTCTAATCTTAATAGATCGGTGACTTGACTGCCATCTAAGTGTAGAAGATGTCTCATGTGCCCACAGTGGCATCTCAAGTCTAAGAATCACAAGTGCTACTCAACCCGACAAGATTCTTATTGACGTTGGTGTACCATCAATCAAGAATCTTCGGTGAGTCGTTCAGTGTTTATCCGCTATAAACACCTACACGTCTATACTATTCTTATTGACGTTGGTGTACCATCAATCAAGAATCTTCGGTGAGTCGTTCAGTCTTTATCCGTTATAAACACCTACACGTCTATACTAGTCTCCAAGACTTATGGTTCATTGAGAACCCATTGGAATCATATATTCCTATATACGACATGTACTGGTCTCAACGGGTTTACTATACTGACCAAGTAGTGTAAACCTTGACAAGGAACTGTCTGAGAATGACAACGTCATGATACAACTCAATGTCAGTTGCGACGCTTTTGCAACTGCACCATAACTAGTCATTCTAAGGTCATTACTTCTTTACCATATTAAAAGATACATTATATTATAGAAACTGCATATATTATTCATCATAATAAATTTTTACAGAAGTATTCATAAAGAAATACAACCGGGAATTGACACTGTGAGCACTAACCCCAACAAAAACTCCCACTTGCTCTAGTGCCAATAACGATTGTATCTAATACCCATCGACTCCACGTGTTTATCAAACAACTTCGGAGGTATGGCCTTCGTCAGCAGGTCTGCTACATTATCTTCACTCGGTACTTTGCACACGACAATATCCCCTCGCAACACAATCTCTCGAATAATATGGTACTTGCGTTCCACATGCTTTGACTTCTGATGCGCCCTCGGTTCTTTTGCTTGTGCAATTGCTCCAGTATTATCACAGTATAACGGAATCGCATTCTCGATACTTGAGACAACTCCTAATTATGTGACAAAGTTCTTTATCCACACAGCCTCTTTTGCAGCTTCAGAAGCTGCAATATATTTTGCCTCAGTGGTGGAATCTATTGTTGATCCCTGTTTGGAACTCTTCCAGCAAACTGCACCTCCATTAAGGGTAAATACGAATCCAGATGTAGACTTTCTATCATCGGAATCCGATTGGAAATCGGAATTCGTATTCCCGTTAACTTGCAGTTCGTTTCCTCCATAAATTATTAACTTATCCTTAGTACCTTTAAGATACTTGAGGATATGTTTAATGGCCATCCAATGGCCATTACCTGGATTGGACTGATATCTGCTAGTTACGCTAACAGCGAAACTGTTATCAGGCCTTGTACATAACATGACATACATTATGCTACCCAAACACGAAGCATAAGGGTGGTTAGACATTCTAACCTTCTCATCTTCTATTTGTGGACTCATCTTCTTTGAAAGATGAATCCCATGTCTGAACGGTATGTTTGCTGTCTTACAGTTACCAAAATTATATCGTTCCAAGATCTTATCTATGTAATTGGGATAACACAATCAGCCTCATTTGTCTATCTCTATAGAGTTTTATCCCTATAACTTATGAAGCTTCTCACAGGTCCTTCATGGAGAAATTCTTACAGAGGTACGCTTTGACGCTTTGTAACATTCCTAAATCATTCCCAATGATTAGGATGTCATCAACATATAGGACTAAAAATACGACAATGCTCCTACTGGCCTTCTGATACACACAGGATTCTTCCGAATTCTTGAGAAAACCAGACGATTTAATAATCTCGTCGAATCGAAGATTCCAACTTCGTGAAGCTTGTTTAAGTCCATAAATGGACTTCTTAAGCTTACATACCATACCCGAGTTTTCGCTGGATGCAAAACCTTCCGGCTGTCCATATATATTTCTTCATCAAGAAATCCATTCAGAAAATTCATTTTGACATCCATTTGCTAAATCTCGTAGTCATGATACGCAGCTATAGAAAGAAAAATCCGAATAGACTTAAGCATTGCTACAGGCGAAAAAGTTTCATCGTAGTCGGGTCACTGCGTGTAATCTTTTGCTACCAGTCGGGCCTTGTAAGTTTCAACCTTATCGTCAGGCCCGCGCTTCCTCTTGTAAACCCATTTACAACCGATAGGAACAATTCCTTCGGCAAGCGGAACCAAGTCCCAAACTTGATTCTCATGCATTGAGTCTAACTCGGATTTCATGGCACTTTGCCATTTCACGGAGTCGATGTCCAACATTGATTCTCTATAGGTGAAAGGATCAGTCTCTTCAACTAAGAGAACATATAAGCTCTTTTCTTGTATCAAATACAAGCGTTCAGGAGGTCTAGATACCAATTCTGACCTACAGAGTGTGTGTGTTGAAGGTCCTTCATCTACTCGAACTTCAGGTTCCTCCGTTGGTTCGTTGATTTCAGGTTGGACTTCAGCAAGTTCAACCTGTCTATGAATACCACCTTCTGACAAAAATTCTACTTCTAGAAATTTTACGAAGCAAGCTACGAACACATTTCGATGCTCGGTATCATAGAACAGATATCCCTTCGTATTCGAAGGATATCCGACAAACCTAAACTTTTTCCCTCGAGGCGAAAGCTTATCTTGCCGAGTCACCCTGACATAGGCAGGACAACCCCAAACCTTAATGTAACTAAAATTTGGTCTCCTACCGAACCATATCTCATACGGTGTTGTAGGAATAGCTTTTGAAGGAATCTTATTCAAAAGATGTGCAGCTGTTAAAAGAGAGTAGCCCCATAAGTAATAGGGAAAATCTGTGAAACTCAACATCGATCAGACCATATCCAATAAAGTCTTATTTCTCCTCTCATATACTCCATTGTGCTGTGGAGTACCTGGAGGAGTATATTGAGCGAGAATCTCATTCTCCTTTATATAATCCATGAACTCACCACTCATATATTCACCGCCTCGATTAGATCGAAGGCATTTAATATATTGACCAGTTTGTTTTTCTACTTCATTTCGGAATTCTTTGAACTTTTCAAAGGTCTCCGATTTATGTTGCATCAAATACATATAACTGTACCGTGACAAATCATCGGTAAAGGTAACGAAGTATGAATAACCACTGTGAGCAGTCTGACTTAGTGGACCACATACATCAGAATGTATGAGTTCCAGTAAGTTAGTGGCGCGGTGTCCAACACCAGAAAATGAGGCTTTGGTCATCTTACCCTGAATACAGGATTCACAAGTTGGATAGGATTCAATGGTAAGATCTGGTATCAAACCATTCATAACCAATTGGGTAAGGCGTTTAACGCCTATGTGACCAGCCGCATATGCAAAAGTTCAGTATTATTAATTACAGGTAAACTACGTTTATTAACTCCAGTATTTAAAATATCTTTTGAAGTTTGCAATGTATAATGACCATGCTGGTTTGGACAACAAAGGATCTGAATATTACTTTTATCATATAAATACAAAGAACAGTTCTTAATATTAATACAAAAGCCTTATGTATCTAATACAAAAAGTGATATAATATTAGCTACACATCCAGGCATAAAATGGCAGTCATTTAACAAAAGTTTCTCATTCGGCAATGAGTTCTCGTATACTCCCACTGCAACTGCATCCAGAGAGTCTCCACTCCCGAATCGTAACTGCATCTCTCCAGGCTTCAGTCTTCTACTTTTCTTCAGCACCTGCAACAAATTGCAAATGTGAATGGGACAAGCAGAATCTAAAATCCAGTTGGATGTAACGGCTTCACAAGCCAAAGATATATCAATAACTAGAAAAATAAATATACCTGATGTAGATGCTCTCTCCCTCCTCAGCTGGGCTATGTAGTCAGTACAGTTCATTTTCTAGTGCCCGACTTTGATGCAGTGATGGCACTTGTCTTCAGAAGCCCTCTTGGGCTTTGCTATCTTTGCCTGTAGTTGAGGACCGAAACCCTTCTTCTTCTTCCCTTTCTTCTTCTTTCCCTTTCTTCTTCTTTCCCTTTGATCCAATCTGGGAAGAAGAAGAAAGTGAAGTAGGTATCGGAGGGCGAGTCTATAAATAACAAGCTTTAGGAATGTTTTAAGTACAAGTATAAGCATAAGTAAAAGTTTGAGTAAGCTATACACAAGTATTTATTGAGAGATTAGCCTGTGTTAGAGAAATGTTTAGAGAAGCTTGTGAGGTCTCTATAACGTTTCATCTAGGAGAAATCAAGATTGGATCTTGAAGTGAAGCTTGCTAACATTGAAAATCAATGTGGATCTTGAAGTCAAGCTTGCACACCTTTGAGGTTCTCCAACCATTTCAACAAAGCAGAAGTAGATTGGACCTTGCATCAAGCTTACTAGGTAATGTTTGATCTTCTCCCAGGCTATGTTCTTTTATGTATTGGATGCATGATCACTGTAACATCCCAGATTTTTGGGACTGATCTGGATGGTTCCCGGACTGAAGTTTTAATCTCGGAACAGGATGATAATAAAGAATAAGAGTTCAAGTGATGTTATATGGGACGGAATAGTATAAAGTGAAGATTTGTCGCGTTAGAAGACGCATCGTTTCAAAGAAATAAGTTACGAGATTTTTATTAAACGCATAAAGTTTGCAGTTTCGGTCATGGAATTGGAAAACGAACTTCGATTGAGTTGGTTCTTGAACCATCAGACTCATTTTTCCGAGACGAATAACTTTCTCGTTGAACATTTTTTGAAAATCGTGCCGGAACGACTTCAAAATCATAGATTTCTAAAATTACCCTTATAAGTGGGGGCATTTTGGTAATTTCGGATGAGTGATATTTTGTAATATTGATTTTAATGACAAAAAAAAATAAGAAAAATAAATACAAAAAGAAATGAAATACGAAGAAGAAAGACAGAGAGAAGACGCAGGGGAGAGAGAAAGAAAGAATGAGCTAAGCCGGTGGACCAGCGGCGCCCGACGCGTCTGGCCAGGGCGCATCTGCTGGTGGCTGGCAATGACGTAAAGGATCACCGAAATCGGCGCAGGAAAGGGAGAACAATGGCACGAAATAGGTTTTGCGGTTTCGTCACATCGCTCAGTTTCACGGCCCGAGGCACCCGCCAAATCGAAGCCCTCGACGAGTACTACGAGATGGTGGTGACGATTTCTCTTATTCGTTCCCGGAATCACGGAAAACGAGGAAGAAAGTCATGCATGAACAGTAACCCGACGTGAACAGTAGCTCCGATTGGAATTTCGTCGGTTCCATCGCGTTCGTGGGATCGCTTGGAGTCCGTATATGGCCTCGAAATCTTGATCGGACCAGGATTATGAGTATCCGCCTAGCCAGGTAAGTAATCCATGATATTCTGATTGAATTTAAATAATAAAGAAACTTTATAGATATATGTGTAACCATAAAACAAGAAGTGTGTGTGTGTGTGTGTATATATATATATATATGTAAGCAGTAAGATATTAGCAAGCCTTAGATTGAAAGTATAAGAATGATAAGTATATGTATTCGTGATATGTGAACATATACACATGACTAAAATATAGGATACTTGGGATTGGGGGTTGTAGAAACTACACCCTAGGGAATGAGATTAAAGTTAAAGAATGATAAATTTTAAAGAAAAAAGCATATAAGTACAAAAAGCGGGTAAGTATGCACGGAGAAATAAGTAAGCTCGTATATAGTAAGTATGTGTTTTATGTACCAGTATCTCGATGCATGTTTAAATGAACATAGAGTGTGCATGTATATGAATAGCCTCAATGTATCATAATTATGCATTGATGAATGCATGTACATGTATGATAGTATAAGAAATGCATATGCATATTTATATATGTTGAGAATACATGTACTTATGATGAGAATGTATTTCCTCGTAGCGTGAATTAACTTCAATATGAATGCACTGGTATGAAATATGATGTATGGTTAATTGTGGCAATGCTTAGAAACGTGAGGTAAATATGGAACACATGTACGTGCTATAAATGTATGCTAAAACTTGAATGTGAGCCATGGAATGTGATTGATATGTTGACATGGGTGATGATGTGTGATTTGACTGTGATCATCAGATCAAATAATAGCATGATGATATGTGTGTAAGAATGATAAATAGACACATTTCGTAGTATATGAGTGTAAGCATAAACCTATACAAGATAAGGAAAGAATGTATTGAGTGAATGAAAGCATAATGCATTGAACATGCATATTGGGTAATCTTTTATGAATTGCAGTTGAAACTGATTTTAAAGTTTAAAGCATTTTAACAGTTTTAAATGTTTTCAAAACAAAAGTTTTAATGGATTTTATCGGGGTTGGGGTATAAACCCATCTCAGTGAGATTTTATGGACAATTATGGAATTGACAGATGTCACATGGATTCAGAAGTTGGGATTTGACCCATCCCAGTTGTATACTATTATACACTAATTGGAATTGACGAATTCAAATACATGTGCACATGGTTTTCGGGACTAGGGGGACGGTGATACGTAACGCCACTAGATCCTAAGTGCTCAGATGGTATATTTCTGGGTGAAGATGCGCCTCCAGGCGGAGATGCGTTGACCTAGGGGACGCCCCAAGGCACCTGTTAGGTGTATTTGGGGAGACGGCGATACGTAATGCCTCTGAACACCATATGGATACTTGGTACAAGATGACTGTATATTCATTTTCAGTTTTCAGTTTTCAGATACAGTTTTCAGTCTTGAGATACAAATTTCAGTTTTCAGATACAATTTTCAGTCTTCAGATACAGATTTCAGTTTTCAGATATAGTTTTTAGAAAGAGCTTTTCCAGGAAGAAAAAGTAAAATTAATTTTTCAGCAAAGAGTTTACAGAAAGAAGCTTTCAGAAAAGAATTCGTTAGAAAGTTTTCAAAAAGCATTTTTCTAAATGCATAACATGTTAAAGTAAATTATGGTTTATAAATCATGCATATAAATCATATATTCTAGTAATTCGTCTGAGATGCATATAGTTGATATTAATGCATTATAGTATGATTTCATTTAGATGCATATATATATATATATATATGATTGATGATCATATGTATCGAATACTTACACAGAAGAAACATTAGCAAGACACTAGTACATGATAATATGATTATATATATATGTATGCATGGTTAATATTGTGTATTAGAAGTTGATAGAAAATGTATTGCATTATACTGATTTGATGATATTTTAAGAAAGTGAAAGTAAGAAAGTTTTATTAATTGCCTGATCTAGATTAGCATCGAATGTATCAGAAAGGAAAAATGATATCGGGGTAGCGCAGTGAAAGCATGATTAGGTTTTGACAAGTAGATGAGAATATAGAAACTTGATGTGTATATTATGGATGTTGAGATACATGTTCAATTTGTTGCATGAGAATATATTATTTGTAGCATATGTAAACGAATAAGTGAATTAAGTACACAATGAATTTTGATATACTATATATGTATTATGTGATTGTGATGCATGAGTTTAGACACAGGGTAAGTAATATCGGAAGCATACATATGGTTTGCAAGTATGATGGAATGCGTATGTACGAGATATGCGATGTTCATAGGTAACAGTTAAAGGAAGGTAAAAATTTGAATTTGTTTTTGTGTTATGATTAGTTTATAAACAATTATACGATGAAGATGTGGAGTGTGAACGAATGGTAAGTAATATGAGTGTTAAAGAGGTTAGGGAATTTCAAAACTAAGATTAGTAAATAAGGACTTTCTAAAGATAATAAAGATCACATAATGGGCATAAGTAAATACATATTGGAAGTTTTATTATTAGAACGCATGCATGTTTACTTACTGATTCTTATGGCTCACACCACAATAGTTTGTTAGTTTTGCAGGTCAGTAGCAGCCATTCTAAGCCATTCGGATTTCAGTGAAGACTTTGAAGATAGTGGATCTCCCCAATTGCAGTCAAGAGTGTCATTGAGTCCTGGGTCAAGTTATGGGTCCTCACGATCCTTTGTATTTGTACTTGTATTGTATATGTAGTTGCATAGTATTATTTTGAGTTCTGGCCGGAGGCCAATTGATTTACATTTTATTCATTGAGTTCAGGCCCGAGGCCTAGATGCATATGATTTAAATTGCATAGCAGGTTGTTTCCGGGTGCTGGCTATAAGCCAGGTTGCATAATGTTCTACATACATCATGCCGAAATTTCGTCAGAATCATAGGCTTATGGAGGCATGATTAGCCTGTCTCCTACCGGTAACATCCTGACTTAGGTGGGATGTTACAATCACATAACTTAATGATGAAATAAAGCTAATCACTTGTGTTAGGATACATTGGAAGTATAAAACAACATGCTTATAAATTAGGTCAAAGATGTTTATGTTGGACATGGAACAATTAATAAGAGTTTGGAACTTTAAATTAAAGCTTAGAGCTATGGCTACCATCCTAGATTCACTTGACCACCTTTAGGTGAACTATAATTGTTAATGATATATTTCTAATTGGGATTCTAAAATGGTTTGTGATTAGATTCAAACATATGCATATAAGTATTTAGAATACATGTATGCTAGTTGTAAAACATGTGTTGATAGTGGTTATGATGTTAAAATTGGATTTAAGTGTATTTTAAGTATTGGGAGAAATATGAAAGTGTTTAGTAATGGTTTGATCTTGAAAAATAGCCACTGCTCTAAGCTGTGTGTCGCAATACCGAGCTTCAAATCTGGGAGCGTCGCGACGTGACGATGTTCTTGTTCAGCATGCTCTCGATAATTTTGGTGGTGTCACGACGCTCAAGCACTCGTGTCGCGACACTCATACCTGATTCATACTAAAACTTATTTTTCTCCGTTCCGGAGTTTCCGGACTCTTTTTTGGTACCCATTTTTTTTCCTATGGACTCGAAATGGAATGTGGTTTTACATAAAAATATTTTAAAATACACCCATGCTAAATATCCATGGGTTAGACTCATTTCCACTATATAAGGCACCGATCCGACCCTAAGGGTTCCACAACTGCCCCAACAAAATGGTATCAGTAGCAAGGCTTAACCACACAACACATGTTTTTGAATATATACCATAGTAATTTTAATTTTATTATGCATGAATCATATTGGATATGTATTGCATGTTTTAAATTAAAATTTTGACTTAATTAAGTTAATGACTTAATTGTCATAAATCTTGATCATGTGAAATCACACACATTACGCAAGCGCACATATCACTCAAGTAGTATAAAATATCGACCCCACGAGGATTTAATTTCTCACAATGTTAATTGTTGATGCTAAATGTTTACAGATATCTAATTGAGGTAAGAAAGGATTGTTCGTTGGTTTAATGTGGATTAACTAAATAAATAAATAAAAATACAAACAAAGGAAATTAATAATAATAAAAAAATCTAGGGATGTGAGTCCGCCCAATATTATTCTAATAATGAATTGTTTCTTCTATACATGTGTATATATTATTTCTTAACCTGGAACAAGAAGATATGCATAAGTCTCTTCCGATAGTCGAATGCAAACACCCAAATTAACCCAATTAACTATTTTCTCATGTTAACTAAGTTACTCGAAATCATTAAGGTCGAGTTTCAATTATGGCTACCCACGCCCGACATGTATATTCCTAGCCTGGAAGGAAATCTCTAAGATGTGAGATCGTGAGCTATTGAATCTAAGGCTGAAACCTAAAATCCCTTCGTCAAGTTCATTTTAAGTTTACCACATCAATCTTAATGGTGATCAGGCGGCAACAAACATTAAGGTTAAGATTCAATAAACAAGCCAATGCATCACACATATATAAAGAAAATCAATTATTAAACTCGTGACTATTGTGCTTCATCACTTCCCTAGATTAAAAATAAAATAATGGGGCTATGGGATCCACCTTAATTTTTGAAATGTAGAAATCCCACTTTATTATAATATAAAAATTGACAGTGTTACCTGATTAATTAAGTCAAACCTGTTAGTCTCTAAGACAACCCAAGATCAATATAAGCAATGAAAAATTGTGAATACAAAAGTAAAGTATGGCGGAATCATACTTACATTGAACGGATTTATGATGCGTCAAATTGAAAACTTTTTGCTCCAAGTTTTCGGCCAAGCACAACTTTGGGGATGAAGTCCAATCTCCAAGCTTTATGCTTTGATTCCAAGCTTTTGAGATGGTTTCCATATCACCTTGGATGATTCCTTGTGTGTGCTAGCACTTAGAAAATTTGCAAAAAATTTTCTATCTTCTCTTTGCAACTCTCGGCAATGGAGAGAAAATGAGAGGGAGAGCAAATCTCTTGGTGAAACCGTGAGGGAGAGAGAGTGAATGAGTGAATAATTTTGATTTCAAAAATCAAATGAAAGATATACCAAACATTTGGTAAAAGTCTTTCAATCATTACACACAAAATGTGTTTTACAAGTCATCATCATGCCTTCACCAAAACCCATCAACAATAGTGACAAGTGATGTGACTTGTGGGCCCCACTTGATTCAAAATCCGAGTGGGCCCGCAACACATCACGGGCTCGGGTTCGCTAATTCTGAATCAACGAACTTTCCGTAGGGACGTAATTAAATCAAATTTAATTAAATAATTATGCCTATCAAAATTACTATTTACGTCGCTCGCGAATTAATTCGTTTGTCCGAATTAAAATCCAATTTTAATTTCGCGTCGAAATCTAATTTCGTTTAATATATCGAATATATTATTTTATCGATTAATTCCAAATTAATTGTTCTCTCTCTTCAAATAGTATTTTATCCTAGATAAAATCTCTCCGTAATTAATCCCAGATTAATTATGCTCGAATCATACGTCATCGGTGAATCTTGGGAAGCGACCCAAGAGATCCCTGGATATGTTGGCAGTAAATTCGTTCGTCGGACTATGCGAACACGTACGTACCTCGTACCACGCTTTTACCGATTTACGAGACATGGTTGGCTTCTAGCAAAGCACCGTGCCTACCCAATTCTCCAGAAATATTCTTAATGGAATATATAATCTATGTCAGGCGTAGTATATGTAGTATTGCGTATTGCGATCCAGTATATGATGTCACATGCAAGGCCTGGGGCTGGAATAGTGTATGCCTCGTACGAAGCATATATCGGATTACAAGCAACTAGTCTCTTTAATCGGATAATCATGACCATGTCATATTATCCCGATGGTTGCAACCAATTAGAGTACCAGTTCTGTATCCCTGCGTGATCATCATCTCCATTAGACTGAAGTGATACTTCCATCTTGACATCACACCCAATACACTACGATTCTCAATAAACCCATAAGAGGCGTACACATAACCTGTTAAAGTCCTGGTCGACCAAAACTAAAGTGTATTGATTGTCGCAAGTACTAGCGATGCAAGTCTCAAGTTAAGACCAAATACACCTACCCTGATGCGGATTCCCATAGACACATAGTCATACTACCAATGGGATTCTGCGGGGTCTATCCAGAGCGAAGCTGTTTCCGTACCATCAGTAAACACAACCTCCTATCACACTTGCATAAGTATCCAATACTTAAATATATGAGAACTATGTCGTTACGCTTCCATAACACGCACAAGTGCAATACTAGTCTATTCCGCATTATCGATGTCCAATCTCGATAATACTACGACTATGGATATTTAATGATTAAACCTTTATGGATTGATACTGTCTCATATCTTATAATCCGGAACTAATCATAGGGACTTTTATCATTTATATATTCAAGTAATCAAATTACAAAATGATAAAATGTAATTTCCATTGCTACATAGTTAATTTGTACAAAAATCACAATGTCTTTTACAAATAGTGACATTGTGGGTCATAATTGTTTAACAATCTCCCACTTGGCCTATAGCCAGTTACTCAAGCATCTAATACCTGAACTATGTACATGTCGCTCAAACTTTTGCTGAGGAATAGCTTTCCTCAGCAGATCTGCAATATTATCCTCTGATGCGACCTTATCGATCTTCATATCGCCACGATGTATGATCTCACGAATCAGATGGAAACGTCGAAGAACATGCTTGGATCGTTGATGAGACCGCGGTTCCTTAGCCTGCGCTATTGCCCCGTTTTTGTCACAATACAATGGAATGGGCTCAGCTGCTAACGGAACTACTCCTAATCTAATTAGGAATTTACGGATCCAAACTGCCTCTTTTGTTGCTTCAGCTGCAACAATGTACATCATTTCTGTTGTTGAATCGGCAATAGTCTCTTGCTTGGAAGATTTCCAGCTTACTACTTCATTATTCAAACAAAATATGTACCCGGATTGCGACTTGCAGTCGTCTTTATCGGTTTGGAAACTTGCATCGGTATACCCAGTTACCTCAAGTTCTCCATCTCCATAGATTAAGAAAGCATCCTTAGTTCGTCTAAGATACTTAAGGATATTCTTAACCGCCATCCGGTGACTATCACCTGGATCGGTCTGATAGCGACTACACATGCTCAAAGTATACAAGACATCAAGTCGCGTACATATCATGGCATACATGATCGATCCGACTGCCGAGGCGAACAGTATCCGACTCATGTTGTCTCTCTCATCTTGAGTTTTAGGACACGTGTCCTTAAATAGAGTGACGCCATGTGACACTGGCAACAGTCCCCTCTTGGACTGATCCATGTTGAATCTCTTCAACACTTTGTCAATATACGTGCTCTGGGAGAGTCCAAGCAGCTTTCTAGATCTATCCTGGTAGATCTTTATTCCTAGAATAAAGGCTGTTTCTCCCAGATCCTTCATGGAGAATTTTAATGAAAGCCAAGCTTTCACCGATGTTAACATGGGAATGTCATTGCCAATAAGCAATACATCATCAACGTAAAGGACAATGAATGTCAGTGCGCTCCCACTAACCTTCTTATACACACAAGGATCATCCTCGTTTTGAACGAAATCATATTCTTTTATGATCTCATTAAAACGTTGGTTCCAAGAACACGATGCTTGCTTCAATCCATAAATGGATCGATTTAACTTACAAACCTTGTTTGCAAGTTTTGGTACGACAAAACCGTCAGGCTATTATATATAGACATCCTCCAAAAGATTTCCGTTAAGGAAAGCGGTTTTGACGTCCATCTGCCATATCTCGTAATCAAAATATGCAGCAATAGCAAGCATTATCCTAATGGATTTAATCATGGCAACTGGAGAAAAAGTTTCGTCGTAATCGACACCATGTCATTGACGATACCCTTTCGCTACAAGCCTAGCTTTGTACGTTTGTACGTTGCCATCCATGTCAGTCTTCTTCTTGAAGATCCATTTGCAACCAATAGGCTTTACGCCTTCTGGTGCATCAACCAGTGTCCAAACTTGGTTGGTGTACATGGAATCCATTTCGGAATTCATGGCATCTTTCCATAAACTGGAGTCGATACCTTGTATCGCTTCCTCATACGTAGACGGCGCGTCTTCCTCAATAAGATTAATATCCACATGAGGTGAGATCAGAAACCCATACCTCTCAGGTTATTTTCTGACTCTCTCCGACCTACGCGGTCCTTGTGTATTCGAAGATTGTGGTACAGTCTCATCCCTGATGGACTGTTGATGTTCCGTTAAGGATTCTGTGTCAGGAACAGTATCACTCCGATTTTCATCGAGTTCTACTTTCCTCCCACTTATCATTGCATTTAGGAATTCCATCTCAAGGAAAACCGCATGTAGAGCAACAAATATTTTGTTCTCTTGTGGGTGATAGAAGTAATATCCTTTGGTTTCCCTAGTATATCCTACAACTAGGCATTTATCCGATTTGGGTTCAAGTTTGGTACCTTCCAAACTTTTGACGTATGCCCAGCAACCCCAAATCTTCAGGAATGAGAAACCCGATTTCTTTCCTGTCCATATTTCATACGGAGTCTGTTGAACAGACTTTGACGGAATCTTATTCAAAATAAGTATTGTACTGTTCAATGCATATCCCCAGAAGGAAATAGGTAGCTCTGTGCGAATCATCATAGACCTCACCATGTCTAACATAGTTCGGTTTCTCCGTTTGGACACACTGTTTAATTGCGGTGTTCTGGGAGGAGTCCACTGTGAAAGAATACCATATTCTTTCAAGTAATCAAGAAACGCATTGCTTAAATATTCGCCACCACGGTCCGACCGTAACGTCTTAATACTTTTGCCGGTTTGTTTTTCTACTTCGTGTCGAAACTCTTTGAATTTCTCAAAAGTTTCCGACTTGTGTTGTAACATCCCGCCTAGGCCAGGATGCTACCGGCAGGAGACAGGAGAGCCCATCTCCATAAGCCTCTGAATCTGACAAAATTTCGACATGATGTATGCAGAACGTCAAGTAACCTGGCTTATAGCCAGCATCCATATACAATATAATCATCAACTCTCGGCCTCAGGCCGGTATCACAACATCAAGGCCTCAGGCCTGTACTCAATGCACAAAATATAATTACTTGGCCTCCGGCCAGAACTAAAAAAAAAATAAAACTAAACTAATACATTTGCATTAGTAAATACAAATACAAAACAATGAGTCATGATGACCCATAACTTAACCCAGGACTCAAGACTATCTTGACTGCAATTGGGTCGATCCACTGTCTTCAAAGTCTTCACCGAACTTCTGCTGATTCTATATGACTGCAACTGACCTGCAAAACTGACAAAATGTTGTGGTGTGAGTCATAATGACTCAGTAAGCAATCATACAAAAGCTTATAAAGTTTTAATTAAATAATTAATTCTTATTCATTTCACAAACCTGACACTTTATTACTGTACCTTTAACTGATCACCACCTGCCAACTTCTGTTTTCTATTTACACTATCAAACACCTATAACACATAAATATGTATGTATTCCTATATCATCAACATAAGAAGTCCCTTCATAATACTGATGCACTACACTGAATTCTGTATACTCTCTTTACTCGTTACTAATCTGGTTCAGGTATTTATTATAATTTTCTCTCTTTCACTATCTTGAAATATCATCAAATCGGATACTTAAAAGTATTACTCTGCTAACTATCTAATCCTCTATCACTATCCATGATTTACATGCATATGTTACCATTTCATCATAACTAACATCCTTATAATATGTTCTTTCTAAGTAAGCAAACAACTCACACAATCATCCTTGACATACATACTATGCTTTTAGAAAATACTTCTGAAAATCTTTTCTGAATACTCTGAGCTAGTCTATATTTGACAATTATCATAGCTTTCTTTCTTTTTCTAACTTGAAATATCATCAAACATTTACTAGAAATCATAAATCTCATAAAACTCATTATGCTCAAGAATATCTGTAAAAATAAAGCTGTTCATTCATCTATATGCACACTCTCGTCACAATACGGCAAAACTGGCAACATGGGGCTTCCCCACGGTAAAACTGGCAACATGAGACCTTGTCCCACGGCAATAACTGGCAACATGAGACCTTGTCCCACCGTAATAACTGGCAACATGAGACCTTGTCCCACGACAATAACTGGCAACATGAGACCTTGTCCCACGGTAATAACTGGCAACATGAGACCTTGTCCCACGGCAATAAACTGGCACATATATGTACACGAGGTGCATCCTAGCATAAAAATCATTTCTAAAACATATGCTCATATATCTCAAATCATCTCACATTCTATATATTTATACTATTCTCAGTATACTTACACACATTCAAATCATCATAACTTAGCTTACTGATAGCTCACAAACAATATAGTGTATAATTTACATTCATACACACAATCGATCATTATAAACGAATATACGACTTAAAATATAAAAGTTTACTTATTCATTCATTTCCATATCTCGCTAATCATTTATAAACATACTAGAACATCTATCCCAGTAATAGGCTTATTTAGGCATTTTCTAAAATTATTAGTTATGCTTAATCAATTACATACAAACAATTTATATATGTATACTTATTTATTCCTCCATGTAACCTACATACTCTTGTTTATACGAGTATATACTCGTATTCTTGTTCATGTATCATTCTACATACACTGAACGTATACAGTTACTTCTCACAATTGTCATTTTTATACTTTCAATCTAAAGCTTACTGATGTCTGATGCTTCTAAATACTTATACATAATAATAATTATGTCCAACATAAACATGACCTTATTCGTATGTTCTGTCTATATATATATATATTGGTTTATACCCAAATATATATATATATATATCTCTTTACTTCTATATGCTTATGCTTATCTTTTGCTCATACATCTTCTTATAATTGCTTGTTCTTATCTATATGTGTATATAAATACACATGCTTCTCTCTTCTACATTTATCTTTATATATATATATATATATATATAACTATATACAATTCCATTATATTACTAATTTCGAACATTGTTAAATCTATGAAGTACTCACAGTATGAGTTACTTACCTGGCTTCGCAGACACTCCGAACCTGGACCGATCTGTCAAAACAAATCATAAAACATAATCAGAACCACTATTTGCGGAACTTTGGACATTTCTAAAATAAACTTCGGATCCTTCTCGTAATACACGAATCCTCCCTGATTCTATTGATCAAACTTCATTACCGTACTATGTGCTCATATACTGTTCTAGACTGGCTAGAAGGCTCAGATTCTCATTTACGCGTTTGTAACAAATCTTGCGGAAAAGTTTCCGCGAACAATACGGAAGGATCTCGAACCCTCCGAACTACTCAGGAATTACTTAATTACCCTCGCCATATCATATTCATACTATTATCATGATTACGATCAACTACGCTCAGTCGCGCGAGAAACTCCGTTTTACCGGAAACTCACTAATTCCACCGGATCGATCATATCTCATATGATTATCCCCGGATTCTACAACTATTATCGTTTTAACATATTAAAACATATTCAATTCGTTTCATGCTAATTCGCTACACTACGGAATTACTAGAAACATCCGAATAAATAACGGTAAACTTTAAAATGATGAATTTTAAACGGAAAGTCGTACCAAACTTTCGAGGCTATATTCGGACTCCCAACGGCCATACGAACGCGCTGGTGCGATCGGAATTCCGATCGGAGTTACTGTTCATGTCAGGTTTCTATTCATCCGAACCTTCTTTCCTCGTTTCGTGTGCCACCGAGCACGGATCGGGAAAATCGTCACCACCATCTCGTAGTACTCGTCGAGGGCTTCAATTTGACCGGTTGCACGGGTCGTGGTTCGAAGCGACGAGCCGGGATCGACGAACCCAAGTCGCGCCTCTTCTTCCCTCCATTCTCGCCGATTCCGGCGTCCTGGGTGTCAGCGCCGGCCACCGGCGTACTTCCCATCGCCGGAAGATCAAGACCCCACTGGTGCGCCGCCGTGTCTCCGGCCGAATCGCCGCTGGCGACTCCTCTCTCTTCCACGCGTTTTCTCTCCCTCTCTCATGCGTTTTTTTTTGTAACAGCTGATAATAATAATAATAAATAATAATTATAACACAAATATCATAAATTTGAAAATGACTAAAATGCCCCAATTTGGAAGGGTATTTTCGGAAATCCCCACTTTCGAGGCCCTTCTAATGCGATTCTTAAAATGTATTCAACATGAAAGTTGTTCGTCTCGGAAAATCGAGTCTGATGATTCAAGAATCAACTCGATCGAAGTTCGTTTGCTAATTCCGTGCCCAAAACTGTAAACTTTACGTATAAAGTAAAAACCGCGTAACTGATTCTTGGTCCCACGCGTTTTTCCAACGCGATGAATAATCATTTCATATTATTCTGATCCATATTTCATCACTTAAACACTTATTCTTCATTATCATTCTATTCCAAGACTATATCGTCAGTCTGGGAATCTCCTAGAACAGTCCCGAAAATCTGGGATGTTACATGTGTCTCATAAGATACACATAACCATAACGCGATGCATCATCCGTAAAGGTTACGAAGTATTCATATCCACCTCTAGCCTGGCTAGACATGGGACCACAAACGTCACTATGAACGAGGGCTAATAGTTCGGTGGCACGTGCACCTTTACCGCTAAAAGGTAATTTAGGCATCTTGCCTAATAAACAAGATTCACATACGTCATATGAATTTGGATCAAATCCGTCCAAGTACCCACTCTTCGAAAGTGTGGATATACGTGTCTTTTTCATGTGTCATAGACGACAATGCCACATATAAGTTTCATCTTTGTTACTTATTTTAAGCCATTTGTTTGTTACATTATATGTTTGAGATTGATTCATATTCAAAATATATAGACCATTATTTACATCAGCAGTGCAAATTTCCATATCATTTTTATACATAAAACACCCAGTGTTTCTAAATACAAAAGTATACCCAGATTGGGCTAACATAGATAGAGAAATAATATTCCTAGTCAAACTAGGTACATAATAACAGTCTGTTAGTTTAAGTACATGCCCTGAGGGCAGTTCCAAAACTAAAGTGCCAACGGCCAAAACGGTGACTCGTGTCCCATTTAAAACGTGGAGGTCAATCTCTTCTGAGGCCAGTCTCCTGCTAATCTGCAGATCCTGCACATTAGTACATATATAAGTTCCACAACCATAATCAAAAATCCAATTTTTAAAACTGGTAGTAGACATGTTTATTTCTATAACAAACATACCTGAAGTCGGTGTCTTGCCCGCTTTGATTTCCTTCATGTGTGCCTTGTACTCGTGGCAGTCACACTTCCAGTGACCCCGCTTGCTGCACTGGAGACATACATCTTTGGATTTGTCCTTAGGTTTCCCAAAACCCTTTGATGATTTGGCATTGCCCTTCTTCTTATGCTTCTTCTTCTTAACACCTCCACTCGCCTTGGGCCAAGCCCTTGGAGTCTGAGATGTTGAAGCAAAGTGCGCCTCGCGCTTCTTGCCCTTAAGGAGCTCTTTTTCTGCTTCACGCAGAGTGGACATCAACTCTCCAAAAGTTTGGTCTTGGTTCAACATGTTGTAGTTCATGATGAACCCACTCCAAGCATTGGGGATAGACTGTAGGATCAAATCTACTGAAGTCTCAACCTCGAAGACTATGCCCATATGTCCAAGCTGCTCAATGTCAGCAATCATCTGTGACACATGGTGCTCAACAGACGTACCCTCTGACATGCGAGCGCGGAAGAGCTTCTTCTGCAACTCATATCTTTGCGATCTAAGATTAGATCGGTGAAGATCATGCAACTTCGCCATCATCTCATAGGGATCCAATCCTTTATTTTGACGATGGAATTGCGGAGTCATAGTAGCAAGCATTACCGATTGAGCAGTCGCATTGTCATCGCTATAAGTCTTCCAAAGCTCTAGCTCAAGCAACTGATCAGGTCGGGGCTTAGGCCCAAGAGGTCTCTCTATGGTGTAGAGTAACTTCTCGGATCCAAGAACAATTCTGAGATTCATATCCCAGTCTTGAAAGTTTGTGCAATTAAAGACATTGTCGCCCATGATAATATCCCTAATGCTTAACTTTCCTATCATCTTAACCGCAATAGTCCAACTATTCTATTAACGATGTATGGGTACAGTCTAACTGCTACAAGAAAAATAATAATATATTAATCCAACTAATAAAATAATTGACAAAATAATTTGAAAGCGCGTAAAGCTACAAATTGCAAATTCAATACTAGCCTCCCACTATTTTTCGGCGAGCCTCTAACCATTTGTTGAGTACTCGGGAAACCTAGTTTCCTAGTGGGCTAAGATCCCATTAAATAACACACAACCTTAACTTTGGCCAACAAGCTGTATGATATTTAACTAGGTATATCTCTAAGATCAATTGGATCTCATCCAATTCCTAGATCCGGTAGGTGGACCTCCAAGTCCGAAACATATATACAATATATATGCCAATATATCCAATATATATTCCTAACCTTTTTCCTCTGAATCAACTAAGCCTTGGCTTTGGCACAACAAGCTTAATGATTCCAGTTAAGCGGAACCCATTGACTTTGGAAAGCTTCGTAATCGATGTCGATGGACAAGAAGTGATCTTGACTTTGGCCAAAAAATAACAACTTGGACAAGACATACGATATGGAACAAAGCCTTCATGATTCAAACACATCCGCGATGGACAAAGGTCTTGACTTTGGCCAATAAATCAGTGCCAATCTTGGATCTTGAGTAAGAATCACTCAATGGAAGGAAAACGCTTAATATTTATTGAGGGTTTTTCGCATAAATTGGCAACCAATTTATTATCTTTGTTAGGTCTCATCATACACCCTTAAGCATGCATTCTAAAAGCATAATAAGGCGCGAAAATAAATTAATAATGATATGCGGATGAATATCTCACAAATTGTTCCTAGAACAAATCACTCCATTTCCTATCCCCGGCTAGCACTATTCTTACTTCTACCCAATTACATAATACAATGAAATAAACCTCATTAACATTGAGGGGAATTAGGTGAGAAGAGAATTACAAAGAATCAAGAGATAAGGCTGGACACGCAGGTCCAATTTAATAAATTCTAAATTTACAACAATTTCCAAAATTTCCATTTCCTTTCTAATATCCATATGATTTACATTATTCATTCAACACATCCATGTATTCACACAAAGCACGTTATTCAATCAATCTAATCCAATTAATTAATCTTGAATAAAGTGATCATCCAATGTTCAAACAACGATTTGATTTTGCGCGAGTCCAACTCGTTTAAGAATAAGTACTCAAAGTATGAATTCTTGAATTATATCCAACTACAATTTAAATCTAATTTAATTCGTATTCAATACTAATTCTATATTTAATTCCAAATTAAATAACTATACTTTTTAATGTGCCTTTACGACTTAGATTCCAAATCTAATCTAAATAGGTCTCAAAGCCCAATTAACATCCAATGTCGTTTAATTAAAGTCCAATGGGCTTTCAATTAATTTCTTAAGGCATGGACTTTGGTCAATATGGGTCAAACCCAAATACCAAAGCCCAATTAAGGAATCACTCTATTTGTCAAGAAACCAATTTCGGCTCATAAGGCCCAATTAAACATAAAAGGCCCATTTGTCATATTTGGACTTAATGGAATGATTTAGACCCAATTTGGATCTAATCCAATTGACCTAAACCAACTTGGGCCAACCAAGCCCATTAGGCCCAAATACAACATTTAAAGCCCCATTCTAAATTAAGCCCAACCAATTAAATTTTAATATTCCAAATATCATGATTTAATTAATTAAAGTGCTTAGCCATGATTAACCATTGAAATTAACATTTCCAAAATACTAATCTAATCAATTAATCATGCTTAATTTGTTCAACACATGTCCAACATTATTAAAACAAAAAATCATTTCATTTCATGCTTTGAAGTTCACGACATTTTGGGGTTTTTTATATTCGATTCCGATTTCAATCCAATTAAATCTTAAATCAATATATCCATGTCTTTCAACTCATCCAATGATCAAAAAAACAAAACATACCATGACTTTAGGGCTACATTGCATTCGGCCAACATGCAAAAAATTGGGGAAAATTCATCCAATTCAATTTTCTTCAAATTGATCACATATAACTCTAAGTTATCCATATACAAGCATGCTCAAACAAACAATTTGGTTAAATCATGCTCAAATCAAATTTACCCAAATTTTACCCTAAATTCAATTTCATGCTTATTCAAGGCTCTGATACCATAGTTAGTCTCTAAGACAATCCAAGATCAATATAAGCAATGAAAAATTGTGAATACAAAAGTAAAGTATGGCGGAATCATACTTACATTGAACGGATTTAGGATGCATCAAATTGAAAACTTTTTGCTCCAAGTTTTCGGCCAAGCATAACTTTGGGGATGAAGTCCAAGCTCCAAGCTTTATGCTTTGATTCCAAGCTTTTGGGATGGTTTCCATATCACCTTGGATGATTCCTTGTGTGTGCTAGCACTTAGAAAATTTGCAACAAATTTTCTATCTTCTCTTTGCAACTCTCGGCAATGGAGAGAAAATGAGAGGGATAATAAATTTCTTGGTGAAACCGTGAGGGAGAGAGAGTGAATAAGTGAATAATTTTGATTTCAAAAATCAAATGAAAGATATACCAAACATTTGGTAAAAGTCTTTCAATCATTACACACAAAATGTGTTTTACAAGTCATCATCATGCCTTCACCAAAACCCATCAACAATAGTGATAAGTGATGTGACTTGTGGGCCCCACTTGATTCAAAATCCGAGTGGGCCTGCAACACATCTCGGGCTCGGGTTCGCTAATTCCGAATTAACGAACTTTCCATTGCTACGTAATTAAATCAAATTTAATTAAATAATTATGCCTAGCAAAATTACTATTCACGTCGCTCGCGAATTAATTCTAAATTAATTCGTTTGCCCGAATTAAAATTTAATTTTAATTCCGCATCGAAATCTAATTTCGTTTAATATGTCGAATATATTATTTTATCGATTAATTCCAAATTAATCGTTCTCTCTCTTCAAATAGTATTTTATCCTAGATAAAATCTCTCCGTAATTAATCCCAGATTAATTATGCTCTAATCATACGTCATCGGTGAATCTTCGGGAAGCGACCCAAGAGATCCCTGGATATGTTGGCAGTAAATTCGGTCGTCGGACTATGCGAACACGTACGTACCTCGTACTACACTTTTACCTATTTACGAGACATGGTTGGCTTCTAGCAAAGCACCGTGCCTACCCAATTCTTCAGAAATATTCTTAATGGAATATATAATCTATGTCAGGCATAGTATACGTAGTATTGCGTATTGTGATCCAGTATCGGATGTCACATGCAAGGCCTAGGGCTGGAATAGTGTCTGCCTCGTACGAAGCATATATCGGATTACAAGAAACTAGTCTCTTTAATCGGATAATCATGACCATGTCATATTATCCCGATGGTTGCAACCAATTAGAGTACCAGTTCTGTATCCCTGCGTGATCATCATCTCCATTAGACTTTAGTGATACTTTCATCTTGACATCACACCCAATATACTACGATTCTTAATAAACCCAGAAGAGGCGTACACAGAACCTGTTAATGTCCTTGACGACCAAAATCAAAGCGTATTGATTGTCGCATGTACTAGCAATGCAAGTCTTATGTTAAGACTAAATACACCTACCTGATGCGGATTCTCATAGACACATAGTCATACTACCAATGGGATTCCACGGGGTCTATCTAGAGCGAAGCTGTTTCCGTACCATCGGTAAACACAACCTCCTATCACACTTGCATAAGTATCCAATACTTAAATATATGAGAACTATGTCGTTACGCTTCCATAACATGCACAAGTGCAATACTAGTCTATTCCGCATTATCGATGTCCAATCTCGATAATACTACGACTAGGGATATTTAATGATTAAACCTTTATGGATTGATACTGTCTCATATCTTATAATCCGGAACTAATCATAGAGACTTTTATCATTTATATATTCAAGTAATTAAATTACAAAATGATAAAATGCAATTTCCATTGCTACATAGTTAATTTGTACAAAAACCACAATGTTTTTACAAATAGTGACGCTATGGGTCATAATTGTCTAACAAAACCAGCCATAAAAGGCGGTTTTATTATTTGTCCATAAACCAGACATATAGGCGGTAATCATCTGTCACCTAAAGACCGACCATATAAGCGATGTCACATTACGTAAAATGAATAAAACCGGACCATATAAGCAGTATCAACATGAATCCACATTATTAAATTATAATTTTCATTTTATAAAATAAGTGATATTAATCTACCTTATCATATTAAAAGTTTCACCCTTCCCCCAGCGGAAATTAATTACTAAACATAAAAGAAAGTAAAAATACAGAAGCTATTATTACTAAAAATAAAAATACACAATTAAAATACAGAAAATAAACAAACAAGATACAATCCTCAAGTTCCTTAAGAGAAATCTGAAGGAAAGTATGAAATTTATAAATGAAATCAAGCTCTATTTATAGGCAAAATTTTACCTCCACCAAACGTGGCATCAAACACTCCACCAAACATGCAAGCATTGCATGTTTAGTGGAAGTTTGACAAATGTAAATTGTCATTTTCCATTTTTTTTTATAATGACTTTAATAATTACACATAACACATTTTAAATTTTTCATCAATTTTGGTCTTGAAAACTTCAGAATTCAAAATTCTTATGAACATCAAAGTTGTATATCATTGAGTCTTCTTTCATCTGGAACTTGAATCACCTCAATCTGATATCGGAGTAAAAATTAATGGCCAAAATATGAAAATTGTGCAAAGTTGAAATTTCCAAAATTTTACTTCGTTAGAACGCTATTTCAAGTTTCCAACCTCTAAAATCCAAATGTCAAGTCCATTTTTTACCCTATTTATTCTACATTTCATCCTGGTTGATTCCATTGAGTCCCGATTTTATTTTATTTGCAAAATAAACTAAAACACATCAAAATGTTCATAAAACTCGAGAAACCATACAAAATATTAAGTAAAATGGGTGGTAAAAATTGATATATTTTCCACTCATCACACTCTCAAACCTAACATTTTGCTAGTCCTCGAGCAAAACAAACAAAACAAAATGAAATTATCAACTAATACTAAATTACCCCAAGCCACTTTCGTAGGGATCACGGTTACATTTAGTGTATGCAACAAGCCTTAAACCTCTAGGTGTCCCTAGTTGACGAGTTATAGTCTCGTGAGGGTTTACAGCGACGATACCCATAAACATCAATAAAATACACACAAAAGCAAGAAAAAAAAAAAGACAAAAGAAATAAAGAAAGTAAGCAAGTAACTAAACAAGTGGAATTTCTTATCCAAGTTAGTAGTTGTTTTCTTTATTTCTTAATTACCAAATAAGTAAATTCTCCTATTCGTTTTACCATTCTCCATATACACAATTAACAATGTATTAATCAATTTATTGTGCCCATAATATTCACAAGTGTAATTGAAAAGAAATTAATATTTTTTTTTATCCTAAATTTATGTTAGAATTTATGTTAGAGTTCACACCTTTAGGCAATGAAAGTTTATTTATAAGTATAAATATTTTTTTCTTTTTTTTCAAGCTCTACCGTTTGATGCGAACAATCACTGCTTACTGAGGTAAAATGTCATGTTACTGAGTAAAAGCTTTATTTATTAAAATAGTTAAGCTCTATCGTTTGTGTAATATCCCGGGTTATTTTAGAGTATTAGTACGAAATTTTTTTCGCAAATGGGGTCGCGTCCGAACGCGAGGTCGATTTTAATAAAAAAAATGGAAATAATTTTAAGGAAATAGTTATGAGATATAATTAATTATAAACTAGGAACTTCTAGAGGGGGGGGGGGGGGGGGAGAACCGAGAGGGAAGAGAAAGAAAGAAGAGCAGGCCGAGGAGTGAGGAAAAATCGAGAGAGGGAAATTCAATTGGTAAGTATACTGGCTATGATTTTCTTTGGGTGTTGTTATTGTTTTCAATGATGTTGAATTTGTTTAAGGATTTGGAAAATTGAATGTTAAGGAATGCTAGGATGAATTAAATATAGTTTTAAAATTAAGATTGAAGAGAAGTTGGTTAGATTAAAGAAATTAAAAAAATAATAATTAGAGAAGACTGACTGTGAACCCTAGGATCGGGGAAATTCTAGAAATAAGGAAGAAGTTTGTTGGATGGTTGTTGAGGAAAATATCTCACATCGGTTGAGATAAATAATTAAACTCAAAATATAAACATTGAGTAACTCTCAACTCTCAAGCTGACTTTTGGGTTGAGTTAGGCCATGAATTTCAATATGGTATCAGAGCCACACTCATGCACGGGTGGGCCCACACTACCTGTCCACGTGACATGAACCAGGCAAAAGACCGGTTTGCACGTGAGGGGGAGTGTTGAGGAAAATATCTCACATCGGCTGAGATAAACAATTAAACTCAAAATATAAACATTGGGCAACCCTCAACTCTCAAGCTGACTTTTGGGTTGAGTTAGGCTCATGAATTTCAATAATGGTGAGTTTTAGGTTTGCAAATGATAGCTATTACAATGCGTTTCCAAAGAGATTATGATAAGACATCTCTTTTGACTCAGCTTTGTAGTATCTGTATAATAATTTTTTTTTATTTTTTTATTTTTTTATTTTTTATTTTTTTTAATTTTAATTTATGTGGCCCTTAAATAGTTAGCAGTTCGTGGAATGTACATAAACATGTATAGCTTATTTTAGTTAATTTGATTCTGTGAATTGCTTATAAGTTTTTGCCGTCTATAAAGTACCCTAGTTAATACAATCTTACATGGTAAATTATTCCGATAATGGAATGAGTTGTATATAAAAGTGTGGCCAATTTTGTTTATTCTCCATTGGAGTCTAGAATCAATGTGTAAAAATACGTGGCGGCGCCTCGAGGCGGCCGGCTATTGAGGCGCGAGGCGGACCGTCTCGAGGCGGCGAGGCGGGCACCTCGATTCGAAATGAGGAAAAATAATAAAAATTGTAATATCATAATAATAAAAACATGTTAAATTCAAAATACAGGCAGTCAATTTACAACAGGCAGTAAATTTACAACAGACAGCCGGATCAATTCAATTAAAGACAGACAGCCGGATCAATTCAATTAAAGACAGCAAGTTACAGTTCCAACAAGTTACAGTTTCATCAACACAACAGGCAGTGGATAATTCTAGTAAATATTTCAAATCATTTGATTAAGCTAAAGGTGTTAAAAAGGAGAAAATTGTATCTTGAAGGCTCCAATTATCCCATTAACTGCATAAGCTAATCATCTGTTTATTCTGTTCTCTGCCATAGGCCATATTGGAGATGCTATTTTCCAAATACACAGGCAATAATCTATGTCGTTGATTTGAGTGACACTGATAGGCTGGTGATAGCCAAAGATGAATTTCATGCAATATTGGAATAAAAATGATGAGATCGTCCCCAAAGAAGGATCTATCATACTCCAGAAAACAACATATAACAATTTGTTTGAAAAAAAATAAGAGACGAGCAGAAGGACCTCAAGAAGCCGAAGAGGAGACTGCAGAAGCCGAAAAGAAGAGGTTGCAGAAGCGAAAAGAAGAGGTTGCAGAAGCGAAAAGAAGATTGTAGAAGCCGAAAAGAAGAGGTTGCAGAAGATAATTGCAGAAACCGAAGAGGAGGTTGCAGAAGCTTTAACCCTAAAAGCCGAAGAGAAGAGGATGCGTTTTAAGTTTTAACCCTAATATGCCGTTTATATAGTGAAACCAAACGACGACGTTTTGGAAACGTCTTCGTTTCACCTAAAAAAATTTAAAAAAAAAAAAAAAAAGCCACTGTGACTGAGGGCTGTGATATTTTTTTTTCCTTGGATGTGAATGTAGATTACTGGTGGAAGGTAACTATTTATGGAAGCCTGTGCCATGTTATGACTTACTAATTCACTCACAGTATTTTGAAGAAAAATGTAACCTAATCACTTGAACTGAACTGGGAAGCTTTTGGGGTTGTTTCTTTCCTAACTAATTTCGACCTGGAAAAATTATAATTGTATTTTGTTATTGTAATTACTTTGGGTTCCCCTGAAAGTGGTTGTCATTTGTTGATTTTGGCTTTTGGCTTGAGGATATGTTTGTTATGTTCTGATTGTTTCGCAGTTCTTGTTGATAAACTCTCAAATGAACTGCAGTCAAGAATACAGTGAAGAAACTTTGAATTTTAAGTACTTCTTACATTACACAGTTGATATCCTTATATTGATTGACTCACTGACTTGTGTATTTAATTTATAGATATACATGACTGGAAGCATGTACATGTATGATGATTTAAGATAGGCACATAATAAAGTATGGTTTTATGTTTTTCGGGGCATGAGAGAAAAACTCACCCCAATATGTAACTTGAAATTCAGTTGGAATTGACAGACATATTGGAATTGACGGATTTATATACATGTGCACATGTGGATGACTGGGGGGACGCTCTCAGATCCTCGAGCGGGACTAGGGGGACGGCGATACGTAACGCCTCTAGATCCTCAGCGCTCAGATGGTACATTCCTGGGCGGAGATGCACCTTCGGGCGGAGATGCACAATTCAGATTTCGATTTTCAGAAAAATATTTCAGTTCTCAGAGACACAGATTTCAGATAGAGACCTCAGTTTTCAGAAATAGTTTTTCAGATGAACAGTTTTGTTTTTAGAAACAGTTTTTAGAAAATAGTATTTCAAAAAAAAACAGGTTTTATAAAGAGTTTCAGAAACAGTTTTCAGAAAATGTTTTCAAAAAATATTTTTCTAAGAGTAGAGCATGCGCGAGAGTAGAGTATGGATTATTATTATGTACATAAATCATATAGTCCAAATCTCATTGGAAAAGCATATAGTTGGCATAAATGTATAATGGCATGATTGCATCAATATATGGTTAACATTGTGTGTGTGGCATGTTTCATATAGAAGTAACATTGTGTTAAATACTAGTGCATGATAGCATGATTTTATTTAAATGATTATATATATTAATAATGATTATATAAGTTGTATGCTCACTTAAAAAGAACATGTTATAACATGATGATATAATAACATATGCATGCATACATGGTTGATGACGGAAGATTGAATGTTTGACAGAAATAATGTTTTAGTATAACCGATTTGATGATATTTCAAGATAATAAAAAGTAAGAAAGTTATTGTAATTGCCTGATCTAGATTAGCACATAGTATACAGGAAAATAAAGGAAAAATCTGAGTAGCGCAGCAGAAGTGTGATGGGTCTCGACATGTAGTTAGTAAAATAGAAACTTGATGTCTGTTGAGATGTTTAAGATAATAGCAGTAGTCAGAATTTAAAGTATGTGTATGATCAGATAGATGGATCAATAAAAAGTAATAAGTTTATGAATGGTTAAGAATTATGTAGTGGCACAGACCCTGTATTATTGCATGGACATATAGAAAGTCTAGGGTAATACAGAAATAGAATTAAGTCTTTGCATGTGTTTGGCGCTTAAGGAATGAGCATAGTTATTTACTAAGTCTTATGACTCACAACCTATCAGTGTTTGAGTTTTGCAGGTTGGTGACCTAATCGGTCGACCACAGACACCAGAGCTTGAGGAGCCGGATAGCAGCGTTGCAGTTAGCCAGTCACCAGGTTTTGGATGGAAGAGAGTCAAGTTGTTTATGAGTCTGGTTGTAAAGGAATCGAATTGTATAAGTTTTAAATAAAGTTTTTGTTTATATGGATTTGCGGGCACGGAGCCTAGTTGTATTATATCTTGAGTTGATTGTTTTAGTGTTATAGTATGTGTTGGGCCCTATTGGTTGTATGATGGTGCTGGATTTTGATCCAGATTGCATGATTTTTAGCAAAGGTCATGCCGAATTTTTGTCAGAGTTAGAGGCTTATGGAGGCGAGATTAGCCTGTCTCCTGCTAGGGGTGAGCAAAACCGGTTTCGGTTCCGGTTCCGGTTCCGCATGGAACCGGAACCTGCCCGAAAAAATTCGGTTCCGCACTAAGTGGAACCGGAACCTACCCAATTAAACAAGGTACTCTATTATTCGGTTCCAATCCGGTTCCGGTTCGGTTCCGAATTACCCTATTTTAAAATATTTTAATGAAAACTACATTCCAATACGAGTTCGTAGGAAAAAACGGGGACCAAATCGGAGTGCGGAAGCTCAAGAGCGAAAAAAATGAAGTTTTTTAATTGATATTGCATTTTTGTGATTAAAAAAATAAATAAAGAGGAAGTGAGCAAATTTCTTTATCATTTTTGCTTCAAAAAGTCATATTTCTTTACTGGTAAGCTCCTCAAAGCTTTTGGATCATATTTGGTTTTGGCTTTCTGGTTAATTCTGTTTTTCAGCTTTTTGTATTTTGTATCAGATAATTAGGTTGTTAGCTTATCAGTTCAAAATGGTACGTGGAGTTAGCTCTTTCTCATATTCACACGTTACTTTTCATTTTTCAAAGTGATTTTGGTTTTATTTTAGTAATCAAATATTGAGAATTCTTTATATTTACATTTGTTAAATATGTTTTTAGAAAAAAATTTAGCTTCTTGACTCTCTGTTTATTATATTTGCTTGCCTTAGCTAAATGAGTGGTATATTCAATTTTATCTGTACCTTTTCATGGGTTTCTAAGGCAGTATCAAATATTACTTGGTGTGGAATTCATTTATCAACTTGTCAATTCTTATTGTATCCTTATTTTATTTTTTGAACTGTCATTCGTCTTAGATGTATTCAGCTTTAGGACTCTACTTTCTGGTTCATCAAACAAGCAGCACTCTCTATCAATTCTCTGCAGTTTCATTACTTGTTTTTTCCAAAAAAAAAAATAGTTATTATCTGCTCTTTCAGTTGCTTCAGCAAACCGGTTCCATGGTCTGGCTCCGGTTCCGGTTCCGATCATTTTGGAACCGGAACCTACCCGGATAAAATCGGTTCCTTCATTTTTGGAACCGGAACCTACCCGATTACAACCGGTTCCGGTTCCAAACCCGAAAAATCGGTCCGGTTCCAACCGGTTCCGGGTGTTGCTCACCCCTATCTCCCACCGATAGCATCCTGGCTTATGCGGGATGTTACAGTTTGACGCTAACAATCACTGCTTACTGAGACAAGATGTCCGGTTACTAAGTAGAAGCTTATTTATTATCTAACTAACTCAAGTTGTACCGTTTGACGCGAACAGTCATTGCTGGTCAGGCAAGACGACCGATTACTAAGTAAATGCTTGGTCAGATTTTATTCATCTTTTGTTTTTGTAATAGATTCCACTACCTTTAGGTGTTGGTTCCAATAAACTAGCTAAATATTACAAAATTTTCACTTACACCCATGTTCATATGTTACTGTGTATTTTCATAATACCTGTCAAATGAGCATATGAATGTCAAATTTAATCAATATTATGGAGAACTTCCAAATTTAAATAATTCAAAAATAAGTAAATAAAAATTAACTTGTTGCGAATTAGCCTGAGATACGTCTCAGGAGTGCGAACTCCTTACACAGTCATCTAAAAATAATAATTTCATTTTGTTAATTAAAATTAAACAAAAATAACAATGAAACAAACACAAAAAAAAATACAACAAAGAAAAATAAAAACAAACTAGTCAGCTAAGAAAAAATAACAAAACACAACAAAAATAAACTAATCAACTATCCCCTCCCCCAAACCTAATCGAGACATTGTCCACAATGTCTTAAAAAGCAGAAGAAGAGTTTAGAAGACATCAACTGGTTAGTATACAAAAAGAAAACATGCATTGAACAAAACAAAACATGTAGGAAATAACAAGATGGAGCATGCAATCATTACCCCCAAACCTAAATCTAGCATTATTCCCAATGCAATACAAAACAAGATGAAGAGAAGGGAACAACATTACCGTGCAAATTGCTCGATTTGTTAGACATTATTCTTTGATGGCTCATGTTTTCATTGGCTTACTCTGCCTTAAGTGCTCCGTTTGTGTTTTTTCCTACAAAAATATAACACACAAAATAAAAATACTACAACATGTGTAAACAAAATACAAAAATAAAAATAAAAATAAAAATAAAAATTTGCATGGGTTGCCTCCCCGCTAGCTCTAAATTTAACTTCTTCAGCTAGACGTGTCTGAAGGTTGTCTTTCAAGGAGGCTTCACTGTGATTTTGGATGTCCCGGAAAAGAGAATTCCATGTGCGTTGTTTTTCCATCGTCGTTTCCATAAATGAGGTGGCTAAAAAGATTTTGTCTGATTCAGTTCTCGGTCTATCGTCTTACACCTTATAGCTCTGTGCAGTTCTGAAAAGAAAGAAAGAATATCATAAGGTCTCGTATGGTGTTTGACTTTGAATAGTTGTGATATTCTATCAAGCTTCTGGGCGGTGTCCTCGATATGTACTCCCCATTGTTGTGATGTCTCAATTGGTGTCATGATATTCTCGTTATGCTCCTACATTTGCTCTTGTATTTGCTCTGCATCTTATTCCACCATTTCTATACAGATTTATTTTAGCATTTCCTCATTCAACTCTTTATCCGACATCTGTGTAATGCATGCTCCATAAGTATCAATCTGAGGATGTAAAGATATGTGTGTCTGTAGGCATTCATCATCTGTTGTTGGTTTGAACGGTGCGGGTAGCTCATCTACTTGTTTCTTCACACAGATGTGTTCAGCGACTAGAGAATTGTCCAGATCAAATTGAGATTCTTCTTGTTCGGGCTCTTGAACTGATACCGTTGACTCTTGATACTGCTCAGCCTATTCCCCTGTTAAGGTGTCATCATCAAATCTTTAGTACTCGAAGGCTTCATCAGTGTCATCAAAAAATGCTCCATGAGATATGTAATTCAGGTTGTCAGTTAATTATTATATTTGATCTGTCAGCGTCTGTATGGATTTCGCTTGATTCTGAAAATGTACATCGAATTTAGCTTCCCGCCTTTTGAGCATATCCATCAACTGTTCTATCTCTGATGGTTATGGTTCTTGATGAAGATAATAAGTTGATGGTGGATAAGATGGCAAATAAGATTTGGTGAAATTTATGGGTTCTGTGTATGAAGGTCCCTGATAACTCTGCCATCCCGAATTATAGTTGAACGTGCAATAATCACTAGGGTGGTTACCATCACATACCTCACATCTTGTTATTCTGCTTTGAAATGGTTGAGCAAATGTTGTGTTATTTTTCTCTGAAATCCACTGATAGTTGTTGGGCTGGACAACAGGCCTCAGAAAATCAGATTGTGTCTCATTGATTTGAGGTGTATCTTCACCTCTTAAAGCTTTCATCGTCCAATAAGGATCCATTTCAACCACCTAAAAATAAAACAATAAAAATTAAAAGATAAAAACAAAATTAAAGAAAATTAGATACAAGTAAAGTAAATAGCTTCAAAATTAATAATGCAAGAAAAATAAGTCCCTGGCAACGGCATCAAAAACTTGATCGGTTGAAATAACACACGTTACGCATGCGCACAAATCACTCAAGTAGTATAAAAATATCGATTCCAAGAGGACTTAATTGTTGATGCTAAATGTTTACAGGTTTCTAATTGAGGTAAGAAATGATTGTTCATTGGTTGAATGTGGATTAACTAAATAAATAAATAAAAATACAAACAAAGGAAATTAATAATAAAGAAAACATCTAGGGTTGTGAATCTGCCCAATATTATTCTAATGATGATTTGATTCTCCTATACATGTGTAATATATTAGTTGTTAACCTGGAACACGAAGATATGCATAAACCTCTTCCGATGGTCGAATGCAAACACCCAAATTAACCCAATTAAATATATTTTATGTTAACTAAGTTACCCGAGTTCATTAAAGTCAAATTCCAATTATGGCTACCCATGCCGATAGGTATATTCCTATCCTGGAAGGAAATCTCTAAGATGTGAGATCGTGAGCTATTGAATCTAAGGCCGAAACCTAAAATCCCTTCATCAAGTTCATTTTAAGTTTACCACATCAATCTTATTGGTGATTAGGCAATAAGAAACCTTAAGGTTAAGATTCAATAAACAAGCCAATGCATCACACATATATAAAGAAAATCAATTATTAAACTCGTGAATATTGTACTTCATCACTTCCCAAGATTAAAAATAAAATGATGGGGTTAGAGGATCCATCTTTAATATTTAAAATGTAGAAATATCACTTTATTATAATATAGAAATTATCAGCGTTACCTTATTAATTAAGTCAAACCAGCCATAAAGGCGGTGTTATTATTTGTCCATAAACCTGTCAATAGGCAGTAATCATCTATCACCTAAAGACCGACCATATTGGCAGTGTTATATTATGTCAAATAAATAAAATCAGACCATAAATGTGGTATCAACATTAATCCACATTATTAAATTACAAATTCCATATTAGAAAATAAGTGAGATTAATCTACCTTATCATATTAAGGGTTTCACCCTTCCCCCAACGAAAATTAATTACTAAACATAAAAGAAAGTAAAAACACACAAACTATTATTACTAAAAATAAAAATACATAATTAAAATACAGAAAATAAACAAATAAGATACAATCCTCAAGTTCCTTAAGAGAAACCTGAAGGAAAGTATGAAATTTACAAATGAAATCAAGCTCTATTTATAGGTAAAATTTTACCTCCACCAATTTCTCCACCAAACATGGCAACAAACACTCCACCAAATTCTCCATCAAACATGCAAGCATGTTCGGTGAAAGTTTGACAATTGTAAATTGTCATTTTCTATTTTTTTTTTTTTTTGTTTTTGTTTTTGATAATGACTTTAATAATTACACATAACACATTTTGAATTTTTCATCAATTTTGGTCTTGAACACTTCAGAATTTGAAATTCTTATGTACATCAAAGTTATAGATCTTTGAGTCTTCTTTCATCTAGAACTTGAATCACTTCAATCCGATATTAGAGTAAACTTTTATGGCCAAAATATGAAAATTTTGCAAAGTTGAAATTTCCGAAATTGTACTTCATTACAACGCCATTTCAAGTTTCCAATCTCCAAAATACAAAATATAATGTCCAATTTTTTCCCTTATTTGTTCTACATTTCGTCCTGATTGATTTCATTGAGTCCCGATTTTATTTTATCTATAAAATAAACTAAAACACATCAAAACGTTCATAAAACTCGAGAAATCATACAAAATATTAAGTAAAATGGGTGGTAAATATTGACATATTTTCCTCTCATCACACCTTCAAACCAGCCATAAAGGCAGTGTTATTATTTGTCCATAAACTAGCCATATAGGCGGTAATCATCTGTCATCTAAAGACCGACCATATAGGCGGTGTCACATTATGTCAAATAAATAAAACCAGCCGTAAATGCAGTATCAACATTAATCCAAATTAATTAAATTATAATTTCCATATTATAAAGTAAGTGAGATTAATCTACCTTATCATATTAAAAGTTTCACCCTTCCACATCATAAATTAATTACTAAACATAAAAGAAAAGATAAAATACACAAACTATTATTACTAAAAATAAAAATACATAATTTAAATACAAAAAATAAACACACAATATATAATCCTCAAGTTCCTTAATAGAAACCTAAAGGAAAGTATGAATTGAAAATGAAGTTATGACTTCAATTTATAGGCAAAGAAAATGCTTCATTTTCCATTTTTCTTTTTTATTTTTGATTATGACTTTGACAATTACACATAACACATTTTTCCTTTTTCATCAATTTTGGTCTTGAAAACATCAAAATTCGAATTTCTTATGAACATCAAAGTTGTAGATCTTTGAGTCTTATTTCATCTGGAATTTCAATTACCTCAATCCAATATCGGAGTAAAAAATTATGTCCAAAATATGAAAATTACGTAAAGTTGAAATTTTCGAAATTGTACTTCGTTAGAACGCCATTAAGTTTCCAACCTCCAAAATCCAAATGTCATGTCTATTTTTTTCCCTTATTTGTTCCATATTTCATCCTGATTGATTCTATTGATTCCCGATTTTATTTTATTTGCAAAATAAACTAAAACACATCAAAATATTCATAAAACTTGAGAAACCATACAAAATATTAAGTAAAAGATGTGGTAAATATTGATATATTTTCCACTCATCACACCCTCGAACCTAACATTTTACTAGTCTTCGAGCAAAATAAACAAAACCAACTGAAATAATCAACTAATACTAAATTAATCTAAGCCACTTTCGTAGGGATCACAGTTATATTTAGCTATACAACTAGCCTTTAAACCCATAGGTGTCCCGAGTGGACGAGTTGTAGTCTCGTAAAGGTTTACATCGACGATACCAACAAAAGTCAATTAAATACAATCACATAAAAGTTAAAAGAAACAAAATAAACAAATAAAAAAAATTCTACTAAAAAGAGAAATTTTTATCCAAGTTGGTAATTGTTTTATTTCTTTCTAAATTGCCAAATATGTAAATTCTCATATTCTTTTACCATTCTCCATATACACAATTAACAAAGTATTAATCAATTCATTGTGCCCACAATATTCACAAGTGTAGTAGAAAAGAGAGTAATATTTTTATTCTAAAGTCATATTAGAGTTCACACCAATTGGTAATGAAAGTTTATTTACAACAATAAGTAATTTTTTTTAACTTTATCGTTTGATGCGAACTATCACTACTTACTGAGATAAGATGTCCGGTTACTGAGTAAAAGCTTTATTAAACTAGTTAAGCTCTACCGTTTGACGCGAACAATCACTACTAGCCAGGCAAGATGTCTGGTTACTAAGTAGAAGCTTAATTATTATCGAACTCAAGTAGTACCTTTTGACGTGAACAGTCACTGCTTGCTAGACAAGGCATAAAGAAAATTACAACAATGAAAGAAAATGCTGGTGTTAGGGGATCCACTTTTAATACTTCCAAGAATTTCACGATGACACTTTAGCAGAAGAGAAGGTTGAGCAGAATCAAGAATCAGAGGTATCAGTTCAGGAGCCCGAACCGGCAAAGTCTCGATTTGATTTTTATTATTCTGACTCTGACGTTGATGAAGCTGAGTTGTTTGCACCAACTGCATCAACAATTGAGGATGGAATTATGTATCCTCAAAATGAAGATCTTGGAGCGTCCATTGCACAAATGTTTGAAGAAGATCTCCCTGAGCCAATCATTTCACCCAGATCAGAGGATGAAGACCTAAAATCTGACACATCTTTTCATCCTAAGGTTGACAATTTTGAAGCATGTATTTCACAGATGACAGATGAAGAGCTGAATATGGAAATTTTCAAATACATCTGTGAATAAAAGGTGGAGCAAGAAGCATAGCAAATGGAGGAGCAAATGTCTGACCTTATTGAAGATCCAATGCATTCAAGAGAAACAACACTGTTTTGGGGAGTACAAATCAAAGATATCGCCCAAAAGCTTGACAGAATGGAAATCCTATTCCAAGTCAAGCACCATACAAGACCTACTGATTTTATTTCTTTCTTTTCAGGAACCACTGGAGCGACAAAGAATAAAAAGGTGGCACAAGCACTGAATGAGACAAAACTATTTTCGCCACCTTACCATTGGAAGAGACCATTCAAAAGCAACGCTCATGGGATTGTCTTTAATCGGACATCCAAAACGACACTGAAACCGCCTTGACAGATGGATTTCAGTCACGTCTGGCTGAAGACGAAAAATTTAGCGCTAGCAGGGAGGCAACCCATGCAATTTGTTGTAATTTGTTTTCATATTTTGTGTGAACTTTTTAATTTTGTGTGTTAGTTTTGCAGGAAAAATAAAAATGGAATTTTTCAGGACAAAGCAAACCAGTGCAAGCGGGATTTTCATAAAATAAAAATTTGACAAAATCATGAAGATGTAAAGTCAATCCAGAAGAGACGGCCGAGTAAGGAGTAAGCTCTTGAGACGCGTCCCAGAGGATTTATCTGTAGTAAGACTTGGTTTTGCAAAAAAAAAAATCCCACGTCGCGACACCAGTACCCTAAACACGAAACCATAACCCTAAATGATCGAGTGTCGGGACGCCAGGCCAAATTAAGCGTTGTGACGCTGGCTCGATTACAACACTAAAATGGGCAGCCGTCGAGACAGGTTTCACTTCCCTCACTCAAACCTCACCATTTTCTCTCAACCAAAGCCAACCACCATCACCGAGATCCAGCCAACCTCACTAAGATCCAGCCAAAACCGAATAAAGCTGAGCCTTCGCCGAGTTTTAGCCACCACCGTCGAGACCGAAACCATCTCCACCCTTTACCGTGAGCCTCACCATCGAGAACCAACAGAGCCGAGACCCAACAGCCGCTGAGCCTTTGAACGAGATCCATCAGCCGCAACCTTCACCGAGTCAAACACCAAGCCTTTGTCGAGTCATGAGCCACCGTGCCGAACCACCAGGAACCAAGCCTCCATCGCCGAAACCGCCACTGAGAACCATGATCGAGCCACTACCTTGCCCAGAAACCGAGCCGAACCAGTCACACCGAGCCACTGCCGAGCCTTGCACATTCGAACCGAGAGCAGCCTTCGCCGAGTCACAACCGAGCCAAACACCAACAGCCACCGAACCATTTGCCGCGCCATTCACCGAGCCAAGCCTTTACCGTGATGAGCCGAACCCATGACTAGCTGAGCCTTCACCGAACCGAGAACAGCAACTGCCAAATAGAGAAAAAAATTGAACGGTAAAATCTGTAAAATTAATTGCAATCTGTGTTTGATTCAGATTTAAAATTGTGGAAGTTTGGATATGTGTGGATTTGATTGGTTGGACTTGGGAAGTGTTGAATTTTGATTGATTCGTAGTTTTGGGGGCGAAGTTGGGTGTTGTGTATTGACAGTTTTAGGGTGATTTGTGAGAATTTGAGATTTTAGCGGAAACTCTGCCGAAAATTTGAAAAATGCCGCTAAAAAGATCCAGATCTTCGACATCTGCTTAACCTAATTTTGATGGATCTAAATTTGTTTCGGCAGCCGCGGAACAGAGATACGATAAGGGAATGAGAAATAAAGTTGCCAGAGGGGTTTTGAGATAACACCCGGTTTATTCCCTGAAATTGACAGTATGATCACAAACAGGCACTGGCAAAAGCTTTGCCAGCAACCCAGACCTGCCTGCATTTCTGTAGTTCGTGAGTTCTATGCAAATGCTCTGCATCATTTTGCATTTGAGGTGATGGTGAGAGGTAAACAGGTACCATTTGATGCTGTGACTATTAATAAGTTTTATGGGATCCCGGAAATGGAAGCTGATGACTATTCTGCATTAAGGAATGAAATCGACATCACTCAATTGACAGAGACATTCTGTATTCCCAATGCTACATGGGAAATGAGTAGTAGCGGGGAATATATGAAGATGAGTTCCAAGTCTCTCAAACCGGACGCTCGAGTTTGGTTTCATTTCCTTACCAGATCGCTAATGCCTGGGACCCATATCACATTTGTTACAATGGACATGATGACTCTGCTTTACTGCTTAATGGAGGGGCTTTCTATAGATGTGGGGGTACTGATTTCAACAAATATTGCCTGGGCTGCAAATTCATTACAGACTGGCCTTGTTACTGTCATATGATAACATCACTTTGTACATTTGCCATGGTGCCTATTGATCCCAGAGAAGAAACAATGCAGTCTATGACAGCTTTAACAGCCCGCATAATCCAGCAACTCCGAATAGAGAGACAAGCTCAAGCTGGAGCATCTTCTTCCGTACAGCAACAACAACAACCACCTCAGCCACCACGAAGATCATCACGGCCTCGCTCTTATTCAGAACGAATGGATCGATTGGAGGAGTGTGTGGACTATCTTACTGATTATATATTGCAATTGGTCAGACGTTTCAACAAATGGCGCGAGACTTGCATATCACTGTTCCACAGTTTCCATATCCACTAGACGACAACAATGACGAGGAGGCCGACAATTGAACTCAGGTACTATTGTTACCCTCTTTTTATTTATGTTTTGTAACGCATTGGGGACAATGCTAAGTTTAGGTTTGGGGGTATGGGTCTATTTTTAAATCACTTCAAAAATTCCGTTAAAATTTTTCTTTTCTGCATGCCGGGTGTTTGATTTCAGTAATTTTATTTTTTCGTATTTTGTATGATTGTGTGTTTTTAAAATCGAAGAAACCAAAAAATAAAAAATAAAAATAATAGTCCGATGATTTGATTGTTTGTTTAGCTAAACAGTTTTAGGAAAAGATAAATGTTAATTTCATTTTTATCCCTAATTTGAATTTCTTATCTAGATCAGACTCGTGCGCACTTTTAAAATAGTCTCGAAAGCAGTTAGATAGTAAGGAATTAACAAAGTGACTAGTTAAAATAATCGGTGGTTGATGAATGACCGTTTGTCTGAGTTTCTGTTTCTGTTTGCATTTATTATATGAGGTATGTAAAAAAAAGACTAAACCAAGCAAGTACTTAGTAATCGGGCATCTTGCCTTAGTAAGCAGTGATAGTTCGCGTCAAACGGGAAAGCTTGTGTTAGTTTATTAAACATCCGAGATCCGGGTGATTAAGTCTGTATGGGTGTTTTAACACCTAGTGCCCTAAAACCATCTGGTTTGGGAGTCACTGACCCAAAGCTCGCTACATGGATCAAAGATGTATATAAATAAATAAAAAATCAGAAAAATCACATACCTCGCATGTGTTGATTATAGTAAATAGAACAACTTTAGATACTCAGATTGGTTTGACCCATTAACTACTGAGAATTGAGACGAAATCACCAAGTTGACAACTTAGAGTCGAAGCTGTTTACTGGACTATTCACACACACACTTTGAGTCTGATTTAGATATGATGTTCAAAAGAAAGGATTTTAGTTGGAATATGCATTTTGAAGGTTCCTCTAACTTTGATGCTGAACATTCTCTGAGGACGATATTTATATATTTCTTATCTTTTCTTTTTGCTTTTGTGTGCATTAGTTTCACTACCTTTTTACTTTTGTAAAATATTTGTGGGTATCATTGTTGTAAACCCTCACGAGACTACAACTCGTCCACTAGGGGCACCTAGGGGTTTAAAGGCTTGTTGCATACGCTAAATGCAACCGTGATCCCTACGAAAGTGGCTCAGTTTAATTTTCATTTCATGTTATTTTATTTTATTTTTGCTCGAGGACTGGAAAAATGTTAAGTTTGGGGGTGTGATGAGTGGTATTTATATCACTATTTCCCACTCATTTAGCCTAATATTTTGTATAGTTTCTCGGATTTTGTGAACGTTTTGATGTGTTTTATTGTTATTTTGCAGATAAATAAAGTTTGGAAAGCATTGGAAGTAAATTTGGGGCAAAAACAGTGAAAAAGGACGAAAAAGGGCATTTTTGGAAATTGGCCGCGTCGCGCCACCAAGACTCTCAGCGTCGCGACGTCTAACGTGCGCCGCTTGCTAACCTGCGTCGTGGACACGTGGACCAATCAGAGAACTTTGCTAACATGCGTTGATCATGCTAACGTACGCCGTGCCACGTGTCATCATCACAGAAGATCAGCTAACGTGCACCGGCTGCCACATGTCGAAAATCCATTGGACCGATTCAAAGTGCGTGCCACGTGTCAAGATCCTATTGGACCGAATCTTCAGCAAATCACATCCTGCCACGTGTCGAGCTCTCATTGGACCGAATTATTGACGAATCACATACCGCCACGTGTCGCCTTTCTATTGGACCGAACGCCCAGCCACTCAGAGCGCAATACGTGGCGCTCTCTCATGGTGCCGACAACACGCGTGGTTAAACCGAGTTACTGTTTGGGTGGCGCGACGCCAAGGGGTTCCGCGGCGCGACGCCTGATGCCAAATTTTGCCTATAAATTGAGGCCTTCAGAATTCATTTTTCCTCGTGCTTTCCTTGGGAGCTTTTCCCTGTTTTTAGAGGATTGCATCTAGTTTTGTAAATATAAATAATATTTTTAATTATGTATTTTAATTTTCAGTAATAATAGTAGTTCTTCTTCTTCTCTTTTCTTTTATGTTTTGTAGTTAAATTTCCGCTGGGGTAAAATGTGAAACATTTAATATAATTATCTAGGTAAATCTCACTTAATTATAATTTATAAATTATAATTTAACCAGATTAATTAATGTCAGACTTTATTACCGCCTATATGGTCGGGTTAAATATAAATTACTTTACCGCCTATATGACTGGTATTTATGTGACAGATAATTACCGCCTATATGGCTGGTGTAATTGGACTAAATGGATTACCGCCTATATGGCTAGTTTTAAATGTTTAACATTATTAATTCCCGAGAAAGGAGAACAGAAAATAATTTATATTTTATAATAAGTGAGATTCCTAGATAAGAAATATTAAATGTAGATCCTCTAACCCCAACATTTTATTTTTATTCTAGGGAAGTGATGAAACACAATATCCATACTTAATAATTGATTTTCTTTTTATGGGTAATTCTTTAGTTTGTTTATTGAGTCTTAAGCTTAATGCTTCTTGTTAACTGGCCATTAATGAGATTGATGGGGTAAACTTAAAATGAACTAGACATAGGGATTTTAGGTTTCAGCCTTAGATTCAATAGCTCACGATCTTCCTTGAGGATAGATAACCCTTTAATAGTTTTCCTTATAGGATAGGAATATACTTGTCGGGCGTGGGTAGCCATAATTGGAACTTGGTCTTACTGAATCCAGGTAATTTGGTTGACATATGAATATGGTTCAATTGGGTTATACTGGGTATTTGCGTCTGACCATCGGAAGAGGCTTTTGCATATCATCGTGTTCCAGGTTAACAAATTAATTTATTACACATAAATAAGAGAGTCAATTCATCTTGAGTCTTTTATTTTATTTTCCTTAGTATTTTCTTTTGAGTCTATTTTTATTTTAATTAGCAAATCCACATTCAACCAACCAAAAGCAATCAATTCCCTTCTTCCTATAATTAGATACCTATAAATAAATAGATTCAATAATTAATAACAACAATGGAATTAAGTCCTCGTGGGATCGATATTTTTTATACTACTTGAACGATACGTGCGCTTGCGTTATACGCGTGTGTTTACGTCGGTCATATCTCACACCCATTTCACCTGATTAAACAAATTAAAAACACAAAATCACTAAATATTTTTTTGATTTGTTGTAAAATTTTTCAATTTTTTTTTTTTGTATTTTTCGAAAACATTTTGCAATAAAAATCTAATAAAATAAACAAGACTCTAATCAATTATTCCTTCCCCCATACCTAAATGAGACATTGTCCCCAATTTCTTAAACAGTAGAAGAAGAGTTTAGAAGATCATACCTGGTTAACTGAAATTCTACGAAAAAAAATTACCGATTAAGTTCTATGTCCAATTTACGCTTCTTACCTCGATCGCTATCTGACCAGTTCAATTTGGAAACAATAGGGTCTATTTTTGGTTCATAGGCTAAGAGTTTGTCGATTAATTCATCGGCCTATCTCGCTGTTAGGAATATGACTTTACAGGTTTTGAGATAAGCCCAAGTTTTTAGCATCTACAATAAAGACAAAAAGAAAATCAAAAAATCCATCCACGTTAAATAATCCAATGGGTTTCTGGTGGATGTTCAAATTTGCACATGATGCCACAGTGAATATTTCTTCAAATGTGCCAAGCCCGCCTGGTAAAGCAATGAAGGCGTCAGCGTGATTGACCATTTCAATGAGTTGTTCAGACATGCCTGGGACAATATATTCCTCTCCATTTGAGTCTCCAATGAGGTTTGTCTCTGCTAATGGTTTTGGAATGATTCCTAAAACATGGCTGCCACCTTCTTGCACGACTTTTGAAACACATCCTATTAATCCAAGATTGTCACTGCCATATACTAGGTGCATATTTCATTCTGCTATGACTATCCCTAATTCCTTTGCAGCCTCAATGAACTCTGGTTTATTACCAGAGTTGGATCCATAGAAAACACAAATTCGCTTGACTCACTGCTGTGAAGTTGCTTCCATTTTCTCTCTCTTATTTGGATTTATATCTGGATGTGTCGAAGAGAGAAATGTAGAGCTGAATTTATAGATCCTGAAAAAGGGTGTGTAATATTAGCACTAGTACTTGTCAAATGACAATGAACGTTAAAATAAAACGTGAAAGTCAAAAAGTATAGATCTTGTTGGCGAAAATTGAAGAAAATAACAAAAGAAAAGCAAATGAAAGTAATTATTAAGGCAACAGAATTGTGTACGCAATACACCACTCGTTTGGCATATAAATCTATTAGGATGCGTCTCAAGAATCCATTCCTTACTCAGCTACCACTAATGACTTAAATCTCATCATTATGATTGCCAAACACCATTCCTCCTTAAATGCTCCATTTTTGCCTTTCCCTACAAAAATAACACACAAAATTAAAAACTCTACAACATGCATACACAAAATTTAAAAATAGAATTTAAAATAAATTGCATAGGTTGCTTCTCTGCTAGCGCTAAATTTTATGTCTTCAGCCAGATGTAACTGAAATCCATCTGTCAAGGAGGTTTCAACGTCGTCTTGGATATCCAATTAAAGACATTCCCATATGCGTTGCTTTTGAAGGGTCTCTTCCAACGGTAAAGTAGCAAAAAGAATTTTGTCACATTCAGTGCTTGTGCCACCTTCTTAAACATTGTCGCTCCAGTGGTTACTTAAAAGAAAGAAAGAAAATCTAGAGGTCTCGTATGGTGCTTGACTTTGAATGGAAGTTCCATTCTGTCAAGCTTATGGGCGATATCTCTAAATTGCACTCCCCAAAACAATGATGTTTCGCCTGAATGCTCTGAATCTTCAATAAGGTTAGACATTTGCTCCTTCATTTGCTTTGCTTCTTCCTCCACCTTTTCTTCACAGATGTATTTTAAAATTTCCTTGTTCAACTCTTCATCTGTCATCTGTGAAATGCATGCATCATAATTGTCAACCTGATGATAGAAATATATGTTTGATTTTAGGTCTTCATCCTCTGAGGTTGATGTGACTGGCTCAGATAGATCTTCTTCAAACATTTGTGTAATGAATGCTCCAAGTTCTTTAACTGGAGGATGTAAAGATGTATTTGTCTGTAAGCTTTTATCCTATGTTGTTGGTATGGGTAGTTCTTCTTCAAACATCATTGCAATACATGCTCCAAGATCTTCATTTTGAGGATACAAAATTTCATCCTCAATTGTTGATGCAGTTGGTACAAACAGCTCTGCTTCTTCATACTCATCAGAGTCTGAATAATAAAATCAAATAGAGACTTTACTAGTTTGGGCTCCTGAATTGATACCTCTGGTTGTTGATACTGCTCAACCTCTTTCTCAGTTAAAGTGTCATCGTGAAATGCTTGGTACTTGAAGGCTTCATCAGTGTCATCTGAAAATGCTCCTTGAGGTATGTAGCTCTGATTTTCTGTTAATTATCTCATTTGTTCTGTCAATCTCTGAATGGATGTTGATTGTCTCTGAATACTTTCGAATTGATTTTGGACTAATTCAAGCATTCCATCCAACTTTTAATCTTGCTTCTTGAACCAATCTTTGAGAATTTCAATCATCTGATCTTCCTCTGATGGTTCTGGTTCTTAATGAAGATCAAAGGTGGATGGTGGATAAGATGGAAAGTATGATGGTTCTTCGTACCTTGAATGATTCCAATAATTCTGCCACTCTGAAAGGTACATACATTTATCGCTCGGGTGGTTACCATCACATATTACACATCTCCCCATTTCGTTCTATTGAGCAAATGTAGAATTGATTGGTTCTAACATCCAGTGATAATTGTTGCGCTGGACAACATGCCTCAGAAAATCGGACTGTTGCTCCTTGAATTGGGGTGTATCTTCTTCTAGTAAAGCTCGTAATCTTTCAATATTCCAATAATATTCAATTGTTCAACCACCTGAAATAAAAGAAAGAAATAAAAATTACAGATAAAAATAAAGAAAATTAGACACAAGTAAATTAGGTAACTTCAAAATTAATAACTCAAGAAAAATAAGTCTCAGGCAACAGCGCCAAAAACTTGACCGGTGTAATCACACTCGTATAACGCAAGCGAACGTATCATTCAAGTAGTATAAAAATATCGATCCCACGAGGACTTAATTTCTACTGTCATTATTAATTATTGATACTATTTATTTATAGGTATCTAATTAAAGGGAGAAGTGATTGATTGCTTTTGGTTGGTTGAGTGTGGATTTGCTAAATAAATAAATAAAGACACAAACGAAAATACAAAGGAAAAATAAACAAAAGACACAAAAATCTAGGGTTGTGATTCCACACAATATTATTCTAATGATGAATTGATTCTCTTATATATGTGTAATAAATTAGTTTGCTAACCTGGAACACGAAGATATACAAAAGCCTCTTCCATGTTCATATGAAAATACCCAAAATAACCCAATTAATCATATTCCTGTGTTAATCAAGTTACCTGAATTCATTAAGTTCAAGTTCCAATTATGGCTACCCCCGCCCGACAAGTATATTCCTATGCTGTAAGGAAATCTATTAAATGGTTATTTATCCTCAAGGAAGATCGTGAGCTATTGAATCTAAGGCTGAAACCTAAAATACATTTTCCAAGTTCATTTTAAGTTTACCACATCAATCTTATTGGTGATCAGGCAACAATAAGCATTAAGTTTAAGATTCAATAAACAAACTAAAGAATTACCCAATATATAATTATATCAATTATTAAGCATGTGAATATTGTGTTTCATCACTTCCCTAGAATAAAAATAAAATATTGGGGGATCCACCTTTACTATTTGTAATTTAGAAATCTCCCTTACTATAATATAAAATTTATCAGTGATATTACCAACCAGCCAAATAGGCGGTATCCTTATTAAGTCAGATTTTAATTAAGTCCGATCGACCATAAAAGCGGTATCATTATTTGTCCATTAACCATCCATATATGCGGTAATCATCTGTCACATAAAGACCGGCCATATTAAGAATTGAGAAACAGCTCGCAAAGAATTGACAATCAAAGAAACATTTCCAAATGAATAGTTGTTTGCCATGAAACAGTACGATGTCCATTGGTATGCTGACTATGTCAACTACATAGTATCAGGAAAATGGCCGTTGGAATGGACAACTCAACAATTGAAGAAGTTTTTCAAAGAAATCAAACACTATGTTTGGTATGAGCCGTATCTGTTCAAATGTTGTGCTGATCAATTTTTGAGACGTTGTGTTCCACAGGAGGAGGTTGACAGTGTTCTGCAACATTGTCATTCATCACCATATGGCGGACACTTCAGTGGGAATAAAACTGCAGCCAAAGTCCTACAATCTGGTTTGTTCTGGCCCACTCTTTTTAAAGATGCTTACCTTTTTGCTCTTAAATGTGACAGGTGCCAGAGAACGGGGAATATTTTGAGGAGAAATGAAGGACAGCTTCAAAATATTTTGGAAGTGGAGATTTTCGATGTATGGGGTATTGATTTCATGGGACCCTTTGTTCCATTATTTGGAAACCTATACAGCCTTGTTACGGTAGACTACGTCTCCAAATGGGTCGAAGCAATTGCACTGCCATCCAACGATTCAAGAGTGGTGATCAAGTTCCTTAAAAAGAATATTTTCACTCGCTTCAGAACACCTCGAGCAATTATCAGCGATGGTGGCACATATTTCTGCAACAGATACTTTGTTGTGCTTCTATCCAAATATGGAGCTACTCATAAAGTTGCCACTGCTTACGATCCACAATCAAATGGACAGGTTGAGGTTTCAAACAGGGAGATCAAAAGAATTTTGGAGAGAACCATTGGATCAACAAGGAGGGACTGGTCTATAAAATTAGATGATGCATTATGGGCCTACCGGATAGCTTACAAGACACCTATTGGTATGTCCCCATATCGAATGGTGTTTGGGAAAGCATGCCATCTGCCAGTTGAACTTGAACACAAGGTGTATTGGGCACTGAAGAAGTTGAATCTTGATCCACAAGCTGCATAAGAGAAAAGACTTCACCAACTCAACAAATTGGAGGAATTTCGCCTACATGCTTATGAGAATGACAGATTATACAAAGAAAAGACCAAGAAATGGCATGACCGAAAAATAGTGCATAGACAACTAGAACCAAGACAGCAGGTTTTGTTGTACAATTCACGGTTGAAACTTTTCCCCGAAAAGTTAAAATCAAGGTGGTCAGGTCCATTTGTGATTACTCAGGTTTTACCATATGAAGCTGTTGAGTTACTGGATCCCAACACCAACAATACATTCACAGTTAACAGCCAGCGTGTCAAGCACTATTGGGGAGAATTATTTGAGCGACAAAAAGAACGTGTCACACTTTCAGATCCAGTATAATGTTCGGGCAATCACGTCTAGCTGACGATGTTAAACTTAGCGTTATCTAGGAGGAAACCCATGCAATTTATAGATATATATTGTGATTTGGTGTGATTTAATTTTGTGTGTTTAGTTTTTGCAGGTTAAGTCATTTCAGGATGGATGAAGTTCTTGTAAGTATTCACAAGCAATTTCCTTCTCTCCCTCAAAAATCTCTAATGAAAGTTTACAAAGCTCGCTTGGAACAGATGAGACTACTGATGATCAAAGGTATTCCTAATGACATTCGTTGGATTATTGAAGCACGAGTCCGACTGGCAGGTGGTTTTCTGACTCTTTTATTTCACATCTGTCTGGTTTAGGAATGGGCACATATGCTAAAAAGAGAAGAGCCAAAAGAATGTGTGTTTGTTATAAATGTGCTCGTATGTTTTGTGATACTCGTTGTCGTTCTTTAGGAATGATGTCTGATAACCGTGAAGATAAGATTAATTTCATTAGGGATGACTTGAGTAAGGAGTCTTTGGATGACATATCTAAAACTCTTGAGACGCATCCCAGTGGATATGTGTATCACGAAATTCGTGTGTTACATGCACAATTCCAAAAAGAAAGACAATAGTTAAATCTCGGGAATCTAACTCAAAAAGACCCTGTTTGCCAATTTATAAGAAAATTGGATGGGAAGCTTGTCCCTGACACATAGACGTCAATCAAGCCGTAAATTATTGTAAATATTATATCTCTTTGTCTTTTCCTAATAATTGTGATTTATTTTATTATTTTGTTATTTTCTTTTATTTTCTCCGACATGATCTAGATCTTTTTGACTATCACGATTTATTTTACTGTTTAACTAATAATCGTCATTTGGCAGGTACTTGTGCTATTATTTTCACTTACCCTTTTTAGGTGTTATAAATTCAATTCATCATTGCAATTTTGAAGACATCCAGATAAAAATGGAGTCTACTTGAAGAAGACGAGTTGAAAACATCTGTGTGTTTTGCGGTACTAGTGTTGGTGTTAAACCAGAATACGTATCAGTAGCACGGGAATTGGGTCGAGTTTTAGCTACAAGGAATATGCACTTAGTAAATGACGGTGGCAATCTTGGACTTATGGAGATCGTTTCAAAGGCCGTACAAGAAGGAGGCAGTCAAGTCTTGGGAATCATTCCAAAACCCTTGACGGAGGTGAATCTTATTGGACCATCAAACAAAGAAGAACTAATTATGCCAGGTATGTCTGAATGACTGGTAGAAATGATTAAGCGTGCTGACGCTTTTATTGCTTTGCCAGGTGGCTTGGGCACAATGGAGGAACTTTTTACAGTGTTATCTTGGGCAAACCTAAACATACACTAGAAACCGCTTGGACTGTACAACGTTGATGAATTTTATGATTTTTTTGTGTTTCTTGATGATGCCCGGAGAAATGGGTTCGCGTCAAAACCTGTAAAAGAACTCATCTTCACTGCCAGAACTGCCCCATATTTAATTGACCAAATCTTAGCTTTTGAACCACAAATTGACCCTATCATTTCAAAGATAAATTGGTCCGAGAACGATCATAGTAAGAGGCGTCGGATTAATCTGGATCTTAACCCTTAATTTTCATGTAGAATTTCAGCTAATCAGGTACTATATTCTAAACTGTTCATATATTGTTTAATATATTGGGGACAATGTCTCATTTAGGTTTGGGGGAGGGGATTAGTTGACTACTATCTTATTTTATTTTGTTGTTTTTATTTTTAGTCCTAAATTTTTCGAAAAATACAAAAAATTGAAACATTTTACAAAAAATAAAAAAAAAATTATGTTTTTTTTATTAATCAGGTGAAATTGGTGAGAGATAGTTGTGTAAGGAGTTTCCACTCCTGAGACGTATCTCAAACCTATTTCGGAACAAGTTAATTTTTGTTTATTTCCTTTTGAATTATTTAATTTATGAATTCTCCATAAAACTAATTAAAATGGATATTCATATACTCAGTTAGCATATATTATCAACATGCAAGGTAGCATACGGACATGAGATGTAATTGAAAAGTTTGTAATATTCAGTGCTCTAGTTTAATTGGAGGAAGCATCTCAAAAAGCGATGGGGTAAAAAAAACGTCTGAGATCCGAGTTATTAAGTCCGTATGGGTTTTTTAACACCTAGTGCCCTAAAGCTAACTGGTTTGGGAGTCACTGGCCTAAAGCTCGCTACGTGGATCGAAAGATGTTGCAAAAATATATATATCTGAAGTCTTAGTAATTAAGTCTGTATGGGTGTCTTAACACATGGTGCCCTTAAGCCAACTGGTTTGGGAGTCACTGACTCAAAGCTCGCTACATAGACATAAGATATTGTAAATAAATAAAAAAAAATAAAAAAAAATAAAAATCAGAAAAATTATTCCATTGCTGCAAAAAGGTGTGAATTCTGATAAAACTTTAGGACAAAAATATTATTCTTTTCTCAATTGCACTTGTGACTGTCTTGGGCAAAAGTGAGTCGATTAATATTTTGTTGACTGTGTATATGGAGAATGGTAAATATAATCGGAAAATTTACTTATTCCGTAATTTAGAAAGAAAGAAAACAATTAGTAACTTGGAGTAAAAGTTTCACCTGATTAGTCACTAACTTCTTGATTCTCTTTTCTCTTGTCTTTTTGGTTTTGTGTGTATTAGTTTTATTATCTTTTACTTTTGTAAAATGTTTGTGGGTATCATTGTTGTAAACCCTCACGAGACTACAACTCGTCCACAAGGGACACCTAGGGGGTTTAAAGGCTTGTTGCATATGCTAAATGCAACCGTGATCCCTACGAAAGTGGCTTAGCCTAATTTTATTTTTATCTTATTTTATTTTGTTTTTCGCTCAATGACTAGCAAAATGTTAGATTATAGGGTGTGATGAGTGGTAAATCTATCACTATTTCCCACTCATTTGACCTAATATTTTGTATAGATTCTTGAGTTTTGTGAATATTTTGATGTGTTTTGTGTTATTTTGTAAATAAATAAAGTTTCAGGACATTCTAGAGGTGATTTGGGGCCAAAACAGTGAAAAACAGACAAAATGGCAAAATCATCATTTGGAGCATCGCGACGCGCTGCCCGCGTCGCGAAGCCTAACGTGCGCCATGAGCTGCTAACATGCGACTGGGACACGTGTCAAAATCTGAGAAGTTTGAACTTGCTAACGTACGACGTGTCACATGTCAACATCACAGTCGATCTGCTAACGTGCGTCGTGCCATGTGTCATCATCCTATGGTGCCGACAATCACCATCGCCATGTATCGTCCACGTGTCATCCATATGTTAGCCACGTGGAGTCCACATCAGCTGCTTACCAAGTCAATGTGCCACATCATTACCACGACATCATCAACCAATCATCGCATGCCACGTGTCACAATCCTATGGTGCCGACAATCCACATCGCCACGTGTCGCCATGTCAACACAATCATTCTGAATTCAACCACCGGGAACGTGTCAAGCCCTCCGCAAGCCACGCCGAAAATCGCAGCATGCCGCGATGCGAAGGGCTTGGGCTTCGCGACGCGACAGGCTTACTCACCCCTATAAATTCAGGCCGATTTTCTGATTTCAAATGTACCTTCCTCTCTGTAAACCTCTGAGTAAATAAGGAGTTTGTATCTAGTTTAGTTTAATTTCAGTTCTGTAATTAATTTTATTTACTTTCTGTAATAGTAATTTATTTTCTTTACTTTTCAGTTTTTACTATTCAGCAATAAGGAGGTAACTTCCCCCTGCTAGGGTGAAAGGTAAAACTTTTATTACTGCTATTTAGATTAATCTCCCTTAATTATAATATATATAATCTACTTAAAATTTGACTTAACAAAGATACCGCTATATTGTTCGATTGCTAATTAATATAAACTGGTTTTAACCTGACTAAGCATTGATACCGCCTGGTTGGTCGGTTGGTAATTACCACCTATATGGCTGGATTATGGACAAATATTGATACCGCCTCTACAGTTGGTTGGACTTAATTTGACTTAATCAGGTTACCGCCTATATGGCTGGTTGGTAATATCACACAAATTAATATATTATATTAAGGAAGATATATATAATAGTAGTAATAAAAGTGATCCTCTAACCATAGCATTTTATTTTATTGTAATTTTCTTTATTTACTTTCCAGCATTTTACTTTATGTATTTTATTTTATTTAAGTTTTTATTGGTCGTAAATATATGTCGTAGCTAAATCCATTATTTGGAGTTGTGATGAATTCCAATATCACCGGTTTATAAGGGGTTATTTTATGGTTTGGGTAATTTAAAGGTTTACTTATTAAGTATTAAGCTTAATGCATCTTGTTAACTGGCCACTAATAAGATTGATCTGGTAAATCTAAAATAAACTTGGCAAATGAATTTTAGGTTTTAGCCTTAGACTTAATAGCCCACAATCTTCCTTGAGGATAGATAACCCTTTAATAGATTTCCTTACAGGATAGACATATACCTGTTGAGCGGGGGTAACCACAATTAGAACTTAATCTGAATGAATCTAGGTAATTTGGTTGACATAGACATATGGTTCAATTGGATTATACTGGGTATTTACATCTGACCATCGACAGAGGCTTTTGCATAATTTCGTGTTCCAGGTTAGTAAGCCGATATATTACACAAATATGAAATAACCACTTTATTTTTAATTAGCTATTGGAGAGATTCCCAACCATGGATATTTTCTTAATATTGAATTTTATTTAATTTAATTTTGAGCAATTTTATTTACTTGTTTTTAAATTTAAAATCATCACAATTCCAATCAATCAATCAATATGTTAGATACTAGTAATCATTTGACCTCATAAAATTAATAGATTATGTATTAAGTCCTCGTGGGATCGATATTTTTTATACTACTTGAACGATACATGTGATTGCGTTATACGCGTTTGAAAGCACCGGTCACCGACCATAAATGAGGTGTTATTATTTGTCCATAAACCAGCCATATCGGTTGTAATCATCTGTCACCTAATGACCAGCTATATAGGCGGTGTCACATTATGTCAAATAAATAAAACCAGCCATTAAGGCGGTATAACCTTTTAGTCCATATTATAATTAAGGGAGATTAATCTAAACTAATAATAAAAGCTTCACCCTTCTCTCAACATAAATCTAACTAATAAACATAAAATAAAATAAAATAAACTACTACTATTACTGAAAATAAAGTACATATTTTAAATACTAAAAATTAAATAAAAACAAGATGCAATCCTAAGGAAAGCATGAAGCAAATGCTATGATTTAACTTTGAATTTACAAACAAGCTTGCGCATCGCGACGCTTAGTTGTCAACGCAGAGTCACACTATTTCTCGGTTGTCATGCTGACGTGGCACAAGTAATATGTCGATCCAATAGAATTTTGACATGTGGCACGTGGTAGAATTTGGTTTACTAAGATGCTGACACGTGGCAGGAGATGATTGGCTGATGATGACATGGCGACACGTAGCATGTGTTGGGGTTTTATGAGGGAATATCGGTAACGTAACGCAAATACGGAAAATCAAAATTTTCCGATTTCAAAATTTTTCTTGGATCAATTAAATAAAATAATTTATTTAATTACCCAATTATCAAGTTCTGAAAAATTACACAAGAAACCAAATTTCTTGATAATTACCGAATTGGCCCAAAACTTTGCAAATTGATCATTTTAGTCCAAAAATTGTCAAATACAATTTTGGATGATTCTAAATCAGTTCTAAAATGATTTTCAATATATCCAATACATCAAAATCATATTTCAACAAAGATCCCAAACTTTAAGCAAATTGCCGAGAGGTCCCCAAATTTTCAGTTAATTATAATTTAGTCCATTTTGTTCAAAACATGACAAGATCAAATCCAATCAACCCAAAATTTTACATTTATCATATACACTCCATAATACATAACATATATTAAAATCCCCAAATTTGGAGTGGATTAAGAACCCTAATTTTTCAATTTCATCAAATTGAGCAATTTTACCAAATCTTTAAAATCCAACACTTTAGTCAATTCAATGCTTCACCAAACAAGTCTTACCACTTTGAAATAACTCTAGAAAAATTATAGGTCCCCAAGGAGTGGCTTAACAACTCTAGAATGGCAACTTGATTTCCAAAGAATCAAAAGTAAGCCTTTGAAACCATTTCAAGCTTACTTACATGCACACATCTTTCATTCAAGTTCACAACAAATTAAACACAAACTATAAGAGTAGAGAGAACATCAAAGCAACACAAAATGATGCCAAGCATGTTAGAAATAATTTCCACGTTGAAGACTTTAAAGAAATACTTACAAAAACAAGATTTTTCCAAGACTTTTCTTTAGGCCTTCAAGCTTTGCTCTCAACTTCTTTTATGTTTATTTTGTGTCTAATGAACTTTTTAAACCCTAAAAATGAAACAAAATAATATATACCTTCACCAAAAAGCCCTTGGTCGAAAATTAGGTGGTATATACAAATATATTGATATTTTTATTTCATTTAATTTTGCTTTATCAACTTGCAAAAGTCATCATCAAACCATTTAATGATTTTCTTAAAGTCGAATAAAGCAACTCAAAAATATAACACTTATATTCAATTTAGGTTGTTGGCCGAAATTGAAAATAATATAAGAAAATTGATATTTTCAATTTTTAACAATTAAAACAAATATCTTAAGAAGCCAAACTCAATTTGACAACTATTTCCTTTAATGTATAAGTCAACAATATACACTTATAATCATTTCCCAACTTTATCATTTGGTAAGATATTTATATTTTAATTATATTAATTATTTAAAAATTAAATAAATAAATAAATAATTAAATATAAATATCTCAAATATATGTATTATACTTACTTTAAATATCTCAAATACATATATAAATGATATATGTCAAATACCTTTATTTGACAATTCATTAATGTGTATTTAATAATATCATATATTAAATACAAATACACATTAATTAGGAAATGACGGTTCGGCCCATTTGCATGTATCTTTCGTTTAACAGTTAAACGATTTATAAATAATCACTATTATTTATAATAGTCGCCCTAGTGCTCTACGAGTTTATTTCATTAGTGAGACTCTCTAGATTCAGGCATATCCGTCATGAAATCTAATTTCGTGTCCATAATCTACCCACTCGTAAATTATGACGACCACGGATAAACTAGCTGAATCATACAGGTCGAGGTAATTGCATACGTATAATCCCTCTGTCACATGTATCCGAATTATCCCAGTGATATAGATATAAACGTCAAATCTCTATAGGTATAATCACGTCGATGTTTCTATTAGCAATCTCTAAATAACACTCGGAACTTACTTCTGAAGTATATTGTGGCCACAAATTTAACAGATTGCTAATCACATATTGTAACAACCGGTAGTTATTACTACCACTGCATACAGTGATATTGTTATGTATGGAATGAAGGCACACAAGAAAAATTATTTTGAGACCCAAATATACTCATGGAATGACTTTAGGGACAATCGGAAAATTCTTTGAAATCCCGGAGCGAGACTGTACAGTATTTCCGTTGGACAACCCATGGTATTTAGGGCATAACGTTTTCTTATTAACTCTGATTTTTATGAATTTTATATCGTCAGAAAGCTAAGATCGAGATCTACAACTTTCACGTTGAATATTTTCCCAAATTCGGATCAGAAGCACGTCAAAAATCGCAAAATCAATGAGCTACTACAGTGACTTCGTGATTGATCTAGAAATGATGAGGTGGCTCAATCTAAACCACCCAATTTATTCCTAAAATCAGACCCCTTGTTCTTTAAATAGTACACTATTCATGAAACCCAAAAATAAGAAAAGAAAAGAGGAAAAACCGAGAATAAGAAGAAGAATGCCGTGAGAAGAGAGAAGGAGAAGGAAAGAAAGAAGAGAAAGAAAAAAGAAAGAAGAAGAAAATAGATGAAGAACCAAAGAAGGTGAGGTTGAGCATCAATGGAGAGTTGAGAGGATTAAGGAAACCAAGAAGAAAGAGGTATGAATACATGACCTAAATTTAAATTTTTAAAGTTTTGATGAATTGATACTTATTTTGTGTTGGAAACTTTGTTGTGTTGATGATATTATGATTTTGATAATTAAAGGAATGGAAAGATTGATGAAATCCTAATTTGTGAAGTTTTTGATAAATTTGGGTAAAGTGTGATGGATTAATTGAGTAATTGATGGTAATAAATTGGTAGTTAGTATGTTTGGAGTTGATGTAATTTAGTAGTTTCTGTATTGGAAGTGTCATGGAATGGTTTAGGTAGTAGAAAAAAATAAATTGTTATGGAAGTTTGAGGATAGCTTGGGTATAGTTTGTGAAGTGTAAGATGGATTAAGAGTTGTTTGATGATAAAGTGATAGTTAATAAATGTGAAGTAGAATGATTTATGAAGTATTGATCATAGAATGTTGGTATGGAGACGTTGGTGTGGGATTGAATTTTGGGGGCTGATCAAGGTGAAGCACTTTCTGCTCCTGGAAACGACTGCGCGTCATGACGCCCAGCTTGCGTCACGTCGCGACGCGATGAGCAAAAACCAGAAATTGTTTTTTAGAAAATGCAACGCGTAATCAAAAGTCTAGATTTTGTTTTACATTACATATGAAGGATATATAGGCTCTGATGGGGTAATCCCATTTAAATTAAGGAATTTTATGTGAATATAAATCGTATTTCGTAACTGCTAATTCTAACTCCGTATATTCTGTATAGATACTCGTCAGGAGTCGAGCTCGCCTCTAGCGACGCGAAGGAAACCTAGTTGGACCTCAAATCTGTGAGTGGATATTTTTTAAAAGTTGATTTTCATTTGGTTATTGATATTACAGACTTACTTTTTTGTAATTAGGGCGTTAGCCAAGTTTATTTTCATAACATTTATGATTGAGCATGTTTGAGAAATGTTTTTAGAAAAGAAAAGTTTTAAGTATGATTTTATGTTTTTCGGGGCATGAGATAAAACCTCACCCCAGTATGTAACTTGAAATACAGTGGAATTGACGGATTCAAACATGTACATATGTGGAGGACTAAGGGGACGCTCTCAGATCCTCGAGAAGGACTATGGTTGATAGATCCCTGAAATCCTGGTTGCAGAGCTTGGGTGGTAACATTGATCCGCACCCCCAGTTCCAGTTTGTGGTGTGATACGTCCAGTTGACTTATGGTCTTGGACGTAGATCACCACCAGTTTTAGAGATGCCCAGTTGAGTTATGGTACTGGGCATAAAGTATACCCAGTTGAGTTATGGTCATGGGTGTAGAGAGACGTCTAGTTGAGTTATGGTCCTGGACGTAGAGCAATTTTTCAGTTTTCAGATTTTCAGTACCCAGATTTCAGAACTCAGATTTTAGTAAACAGTTTCCAGAAACTAGATTTTAGAAACAGTTTCCAAAAATTAGAGATTCAAAGTTGTTTTTAGAAAGTCAAGTTTTCAGAGAGAGTTTTCAAAAAGAAAATGCTTTTGACACTATAGTCATGAAATCAATCTTTTTACTTCAGTTTTCAGATTTCGTCCACTCATTTAGATCGTATTGCGATCTAACCCCCACCCCAGTTTTTGTTTTGTGCAGGACTTTCGGAGGATGTGCTCGGGAGGATGGATACTGATGCATTCACTGGGTATGGAGTCCACCAGTACATAGTCATATTGCATTAGAGTCAAAGAAAAAGTTGCATATGTACAATGTGCTATAAGTTATTTTGAGTTTCTGTTAATATTTGTAAAGAAAAGTCTTTTTGAGTATACATATATGAGAAATCAAAGTATTTTATAATGTTCAGTTGAGTTATGGTCTTCATGCATGATATTGCATTTGAATGGTTTAGAATACGGTCGAGAAGTCGGAGGCTAATGGGGTTAGAACTACTATCCTCTGCCAGTATCATCTCTCAGATCGGGGATGTTACACATATGGACTACCTATGCTCTGTACACAGAACTGACGAATCTTATCTTGATACACACATGATATCTTGAGGATCGGTCCACACCCAACGAAGAGGCGGAGGTCTGATCTAAATAGATCGGTGACATGACTGCCATCTAAGCGTGGATGATGTCTCATACATCCACAATGGTATCTCAAGTCGAAGGACCACTATGCTACTCAACCCGAGAAGATTCTTATTGACGTCGGTGTACCATCTATTAAGAATCTTCGGTGATTCGTTCAGTTTTTATCCACTATAACACTTACACGTCTATACGAGTCTCCCCAAACTCATGGTTCACTGGGATAAACCATCAGACCAAGTCTCGATATATGACATGTACTAGTCTCAACGGATTTGACTAACCGACCCGTGTTAGCAAATCTTGACCAGGAACTATATTTGATAATATGCATTTAGCAGTGACATATCCTAATGTCAATTACAAACTACCTTTGTAACTATGTACTGCATTATATATTATCGGGCCTTTGTCTAATATATACATATCACTAAACCATATTTAGTTTCAATCTAATCGTAATTAGATCGAATCGGGGAGTTCCATCAGGATAGTTTATGCATTCCAAAATCTCTTCATCTAATTCCTTATCTTGACATGTTGGTGATGCATGCTTCAAGTTTGTCAGTGAGATTTTGCATTACATCTGCGTTCTGGATAACCTTATCCATTATGTCAAGTCTAAAGCATTCATTCTCTCCTTTGTTGTTTGGAAATTTCATGGCTCTGAACACATTGAACTTTTCTTCTTAGTCTTGATCCCTCATGGTTAGCTCTCATTTTTGTATATCTATGATGGTTCGTCCAGTTGCCAAAAATGGTCTCCCAATGATGACAGACACATATCTGTCTTCCTCCATATCCAACACAATGATCGGTTGGGAAAAAGAATTTATCTACTTTGACAAGTACATCCTCCACTACTCCTTTATGATATGTCAGTGATCTGTCAGCTAGTTGCAGAGTGATCGAGGTAGGCTTTGTTTCTCCAAACTATAGTTTCCTGTAAATGGACAAAGGCATCAAGTTAATACTAGCACCTAAATCACTGATGAGTGGTAATTATATCAATATTTTCCACTCATTTAACCTAATATTTTGTATAGTTTCTCGAGTTTTATGAACGTTTTGATGTGTTTTTATTTATTTTACAGATAAAAATAATATTGGGACTTAATGAAATCAACTCGGGGCTAAAACGATGAAATCTGGAGAAACAAATGTCAAAAATGAAAATTTATTGTACGCGTCACAAAATGCAATCCTAAATTCGAATTTTGCGCATGTTTGGTATTTTGGCCATAACTTTTTCATCTTATATCCGATTGAGCTGATTCAAGTTGAAGATTAAAGAAAACTCAAAGATCTACAACTGTGAAATTTTATATATTTTTGAATTCTGAAGTTTTCAAGATCGGAATTAACGAATAATCCAATGTGTTTTATGTAATTACTAAAGTCATTATCAAAAAATAAAAAAATGGAAAATGACAATTTAAAATTGTCAAACTTCCACAAAACATGCTTGCATGGTTGGTGGAGTGTTTTGTGGAGTGTCTTGTGGCATGTTTGGTGGAGTGTTTGGTGGAGTTTTTGTAGAGTGTTTGGTGGAATGTTTGATGGAGCAATTGGTGGAGAAATTGATGGAAGTCTTTATATTTTCCTATAAATACCAAGTCATTTCATTTTTAATTCTCATACTTTCCTTAGGTTTTTGTAAGGAATTTAAGGATTGCATCTTGTTTGTATTTATTTTTAGCATTTAAATTATGTATTTTAATTTTCAGTAATAGTAGTAGTTTTTTTTTTCTTCTCTTTTCTTTTATGTTTAGTAGTTAGATTTCCGCTGGGGGAAGGGTGAAGCTTTTATTATTTTAATTTAGATTAATCTCCATTAATTATAATATGGAAATTATAATTCAAACTAAAAGGTTTACCGTCTTAATGGTTGATTTTATTTATTTGACATAATGTGACACCGCGTGTATGGCCCGTCTTTAGGTGACATATGATTACCGTCTATATGGCTAGTTTATGGATAAATAATGATACCGCCTTTATGGCTGGTTGGAGCTAATTGGAAATCTGACTTAATGAGGATACCGCCTATATGGTCGGTTGGTAATATCACTAAGACATTCCATATTATAATAAGGGAGATTTCTAAATTAGAAGTAGTAAAGGTAGATCCCCTAACCCCTAGTATTTTATTTTTATTCTGGGGAAGTGATGAAATAAAATATTGACATGCTTAATAATTGATTTAATTATATTATGAGTAATTCTTTAGTTTGTTTATTGAGTCTAAAGCTTAATGCTTCTTGTTAACTGGACATTAATAAGATTGATGTGGTAAATTTAAAATGAACTTGACGAAGGGATTATAGGTTTCAGCCTTAGATTCAATAGCCCACGATCTTCCTTGAGGATAGATAACCCTTTAATAGATTTCCTTACAGGATAGAAATATACCTGTCGGGCGGGGGTAGCCACTATTGGAACTTGAACATAATGAATTCAGATAACTTGGTTAACATAGACATATAATTAATTGGGTTATTTGGGTATTTGCGTCTGACCATCGACAGAGGCTTTTGGCATATCTTCGTGTTCCAGGTTAGCAAACTGACTTATTACACATATATAAGAGAATCAATTCATCTTTAGGATAATATTGTGTGGAATCACAACCCTAGATCTTTGTGTCTTTTATTTATTTTTCTTAGTATTTTCTTTTGTTTACTTTATTTATTTTATTTAAGCAAATCCACATTCAACCAACCAAAAGCAATTATTCTCTTCTCCCTTAATTAGATACTTGTAAATAAATAGTATCAATAATTAATAACAACAGTAGGAATTAAGTCCTCATGGGATCGATATTTTTATACTACTTGAACGATACGTTCCCTTGCGTTATACGCGTGTGATTACGTTGGTCAATCACATAAAGTCTTACCGAAGTAGTGATTCCCGATTAGGCAAGGAATAGTGAAACTGCCAGGATCCTTCAATTTTGGGGGGAGCTTCCTCTAAATGATGGCGCTGCATTCTTCTGAAAGTGCTACAGTTTCATAATCGCCTAACTTTCGCTTTCTTGACATAACATCTTTCATGAATTTGACATAGTTAGGCATATGCTTCAATGCTTCTACAAATGGGATGTTGATGTGCAACTTTTTGAAAATCTCCAAGAATCGAGCGAATTGCTTATCCAACTTGTTTTCTTGAAGACGTTACGGAAAAGTTGGTGGTGGAGTTAATTCTTCCCGATAATTTTCTTTTGACTCTTTTTCTTCTGTTTTTGGATATGCTTCATTGCTTTCTTTTTCTGCATCAATTGCTGTGACTGCAACATTTTTATTGATTACAGTGCCATTTTTCACGGTGATAGCTTGGTATTGTTCATTTCCTTTGCTCCTGGGATTTGGTTATGTGTCGCTATGAAGGTTGCCTTGTGGTCTGTAGCTCTGTGCATTAGCCAGCTGTCCCAATTGAGTCTTCATTTCCTTCAAAGATGCTAGTTGATTTTGAACCATAGCTGTTAAAGTGACGTATGTTGCTACTTATGCTTGAAACAAAACATCACTTTTGGCTTCTTGTTTTTTATCTCTGCAAACAGATCTTCTATTCCTAGTTTTTTTTTCATACCCATGTCATTTATTTTGTTGTTGTAATCTAAGTGGTGGATTGTTCCTTTCATTTGGTGTCTGTCCAGAAGTGTTGTTCCATGAAAATTTGGGGTGATTCCTCCATCCTGGGTTGTAGGTATTGGAGTAATGATTGTTTCCCTGTTTGTTGAAGTTGCTGACGTAGTTTATCGACTCATCATCCGTGTTGTGAGATTCTGCCTCTGGTCCTCCTCCATATGTTGCACTCGTAGATCTATTTACTTGAATGCTGAAAGTTTCCAAGCATCTACATATTTAATCTAGTTTGGCATTTACAGTTGTGTTGGCCCCGACTTCGTGGAATCCTGCTACTCAATGAACCATATTCCTTTCTGTTGGCCACAAGGAGTTGTTGTTGGCCATTTCTTCTATTAAGTCCCAAGCTTGATTTTCTCTTTTCCCCATTAATGCACCTCCAGCTGCAGCATCTACTATAGTCCTCATTAATCCAGTAATTCCATTGTAGAAAGTTTGGACTTACAACCATTTTGGAATCTCATGGTGATGATATTTTCTGAGCAATTCCTTGTATCTTTACCATGCTTCACAAAGGGACTCTGAATTGTGCTGCACAAAGAATTTGATGTCATTTCTTAACTTAGATGTCCTGACTGGTGGAAAATATTTTACAAGGAACTTGGTGGCAAGATTGTTCCAAGTGGTTATGGAACCAGCTGGTGGAGAATGGAGCCAAGTCCTAGCTCCGTCTTTCAAAGAATAAGGGAATACACGCAGGCACTTTACTTCTTCTGCCCTTCGGTTGTAGTTGAATGTGCCACAAACTTCCATGAAGTTACTGATGTGGGAATTGGGATCTTCAATTGCATTTCCCTCACACAGAACTGATTGTTGAATCATCTGAATGCATGTTTTGATGTTACATGTATTTACGGGTAGAGGTGGAAGTACAATGCATGAAATGAAACCGTCAACCATTGGAATTGTTCCATCTCGAATGGGAATTGGTGGTGCTACCTCCAAAAGTTCAGGTTATTGATTGTTCATGTTTAACAGTGTTTCTTGATCTTCTCGTCTTTCTCTCCTTAACTGTCTAATAGTTCTTTCAATTTCAGGATCAAGCGGTCAGATTTCAAAGCTTCTACTTCTTCTCATGTGGTGTTTTCAACCTGAAACACAAGAAACAAAACAAGTAAGTAAAAAATTTTAGACACAAGTAAAATATTTAGCTTCAAAAATAATAATAGAAAAATAAGTCCCCGGCAACGGTGTCAAAAACTTGATCGACTAAATACACACGCAAGCGCACGTACCGTACAAGTAGTATAAATGTATGGATCCCTCGAGGACTTATGACCTATGTTATTAATTTATGAAACTAAATTCCTACAAGTATCTAAATTGATTGTTAGTTGAATGGTGATTTTACCTATAATAAACAAGTAAATAAAACTAAACAGATTTCAAGATTAATAAATGATATGAAAATATCCAGGGTTGTGAATCCTACCAAAATTATTTTAATGATGAATCGATTATTCATGCTTGTGTGATATATTGGTTTATTAACCTGGAACACGAATATATGCATAAGCCTCTGTCGAAATTACTTAATTACTTAATTAACTATATGTCTATGTTAATTAAGTTACCTGAATTCATTGAGTTCAAGTTTCAATTATGGCTACCTACGCCCAACAGGTAGATGTCTATCTTGTAAGGAAATCTACCCTAAGGACATTTACCCTAATGTGAGATCGTGAGCTATTGAGTATAAGGCTGAAACCTAAAATCCCTTCGTCAGGTTCATTTTAAGTTTACCTAATCAATCTTATTGGTGACCATGCAACAAGAAACATTAAGAACTAGACTCAATAAATAAACCTAAACATCACACAAGACACAAGAAAATTCAATTTATAAGTTCATTACTATTGGTTTTAATCACAACCCTAGATTATATAATTAGCTACGACACATATCTAGGACTACTAAACACTTAAATAAACAAAACATCATAAAAAATAACTTGAAAATAAATAAAAGTAAAATTACAATAATGAAAGAAAATGTTGAGGTTAAATGTTCCACTTTTAATATTTCAAAATTAAAAATCTCCCTTATTATAAATTATCAATGTTTACCAATTAATTAATTATATTTAACCAGACCATAAAGGCAGAGATTCCATTTGTCTCAATTAAGTCTAACCGACCATATAGGCGGTAACAAGATTATTACCTAAACCGACCATATAGGCGGAAACTACGTCTGGAATGTAAAACCGACCATATAGGCGGTAAATAAGGTTGTCACCTAAACCGACCATGGTAACTAATTAATCTAAATTAAATTAAAATATGGGAGATTAATCTAATTTATTATATTAAAAGTTTCACATTTTCACCCAACAAAATGAGATTACCTACTCATGCTGTAAATGAAAACACACAAAATTTTATTAAATAAATAAAAAGAAAATACAAGAAAATTTAAATAATCATACAAGACATTTTCCTTTAGGTTTTCATGGAGAAATCCCTCAAAGAAAGCATGGAATTTACAAATGAAATCAAGCAGAATTTATAAGCAAATTTTTCTTCTTCGCGTCGCGACGCGCTACGTGGCACACAACTTCTTCTAAGATTTCGACACATGATGACAAGGTTACACGGCCCGTTGAGATTCTGACACGTGGCAGATATTACATTGAGATGCTGACGTGGCTCGACACATTCTGATGACGTGGCTCGACACATGGCAATGACGTGACACACGGTTTGTGCGGCTCGTTGCAATGATCACACGTGGCACACGGTTACGCGGCCCGCTGAGATGATGACACGTGTCTAGCGCATGATATCGGGTTTTCTCTGATGTTGACACGTGGCGGCGTATGATAGCCGAAGCGTCGCGACGAAGAAGGCATTGCGTGTCGCAACGTGAGCAGAAAAATTCTGATTTTGCCCTTTTTGTCTGGTTTTCGTTGTTTTAGTCTCGAATTGATTCCAATGAGTCCTATTATTATTTTTATCTCCAAAATACATTAAAAAAAAAAACATATCAAAACATTCATAAAACTCGAGAAATTATACAAAATACTAAATCAAAAGGATGGTAAATAATAATATATTTTCCGCTCATCATACATCCTTACAAATTTCCCAATATAAAATCATATTTCAAAAACTATAAACACTTGAATCAATGAGGCAAGCACTTGGTCAGTGGTTATTTGAAGAACCAAGGATCTCACGTGGTCAGAGGTTAAAATATTTTGCAAATGGGTTAAATATATTATATTTCTAATAGTTAATCTGTGTTCCCTTTTAATTACTAGTATAGTTATTATTAGTATTTCTTTGCACATGCAAAAATAAATAATTTATTTGTAAGAATCGTTAATGAATATCTCACCAGATTCACAAAAATAATTAATAATATGATCTGTTAATGGTTTACCTGAAATCGATACTTTACAATCATATTTGTTTCATTTTTGATTGGTCTCAGATGCAAGTGTTCATATTAAACTCTTCACCTTATATTAGTCAAGGCATGGTCTCAAATCACCAATTATGAATTTAAATAAAACAGGTAAAATTTTTAACAGTTCAAAATTTTTTAAAAAACATTCTCCTTAAATTCGAACTCAGAAAATAATTTATAATTCACCATAACTTCCAATGCATAGACTTTTCCACAACTACTCATTCTCACTACAAGATGTGTGATGGATAGTATCACTTCAGTCAAACTTTATCGGATAGAACCCATATTATTAATAATATGGATAGAACCCATATTATTAATAACCCAAACAACTATTACATTTTTGCTGATATTACAAAAATCGTAGAATGCAATAAGGACAAATCCAATATCAATTTATAATCTGAACACAAATGATCTTATGAACACTCTAAATGGTTTCGTCCGAACGTGTTGACGAACACGCCACCAAAGCAAATGCTGAATGCGTTCAAACACCAATACGAATGTGACATTGACGTAAAAATATTGAAATTTTCTAACTCTTTACATGATGAATGAACTTGGATTGTACGGGTCGGTCTACATTCACAGGCCCTACATGCATAAAACATCACATGCACAACTTGTATGACCTTGACTTTCGGGGTGTTACAAAAGTATGAGCCAAATGACTAGTTATTTAATATTTAAAACCCATCAAGATCGCATCAAGAACTTGAACCATGTAATGGAAACATTGGCATTTTACTAATTTTTAGAATTTTATTTTTACTAAAGTTTTAAATAAATTGTTATTGCCATATTTTATGCATACATAAAATTATTATAGAGCGCTAAATACGATATTTTAACAAATCAATTAATTGATTTTAATTTGTATAAGCGTCATATAATCCATTTATATTTAAAAAGCTCATTTAACTCAGTGTTAAAAATAATTTCAATAAATATGTCATTCCAAAATTTCAATGTATTCATCTATTGCTTGAGTTATAATAAAATTTATTACGTTTTCTTTCTTGCTCTGCTATATATATATTTTTAAAAATCAGACCTTTGATTGAACCATTAATTTTGAACTAATTGACGTCAACACGATGTTGCAAATAATTTTATTAATTAAAAATATAAATATTTTTATTTTTATTTTTGGTTTAGGGTTTAAGAATTAAAAAAAATGTTAAATTTTTTGAAGGTTAAACAATTGGGTTTTTTTATAACTCGAGTTATACACATGCCGGATACATTATTATTTAAATTAAATATGGAAAAATAGTATTTATTAATAGTTATATATTATTATTAGGGTTATTTACGTTTTACTACTAAAGTTATGATCAAATAACAATTGGGTACTATGAATATTAACATATTACATTTTACTACTAAACTTATAAAAAATTAACATTTTACTACTTTTCCATCCAAACCATTAGTTGACCGTCAGTTGACCTTTAAAAAGACTGTTTTATCCTCCAAATAAAATAAAAGTGAAAATTATAATTATACCCTTTAAAAAACATATTTAAATCTTATATATAACAATAAAAGAAATACAATCAACAATCACATTTATAAAAATACTTGAATCTCTAAATTATCCATATATCCCAATAAAATAAAGAATTTAATTTACCAAATAATTTAATAATTTAATAATTTAATAATTAAAATTCTCATAATAATCAAAATACTTTAAAGTATAACAATAAAAGAGATATACTCAAGAATCATTATTTCCAATATTCTCCATATAATCAAAGTTTCTGAAATATGCAACATTGTGCAAGTGAATCTCAGGTTGTTTCCCGCATTATCCATGTAATCAAAATTTCCAAAATAAGCAAGTTAACACCATGCAAGTTATCTTCATGGTTGTGAAAGTGATCCTCATGGTTGTGATTGAGTGACCCCTGCATGATACAATAATATTGATTAAAATTTACAATATTAATCAAATAACCTCCAAAAGTAAGAAAACAATAGAATAACATGAAGCTATTTAACCTATAGCACTTGGGTTCTACCTCTTTGTATATGATTCCCTGCATTTGTTGGTGTTTGTTGTGCAAATGATTGGCCGCGCAATCCTGACTGACTATAATAAACCCTCTGAGTGATCTGATTCCTTTGACTATTTTCGCCCCATTGACTGCTCTCACAACTTGTACTCTAATAAAAATGTATAGACAAAAGTTTAAATATAAAAATTTCACATATAAGAAAAATCAATAAAGTCTTTAAATACCATACTTGATTGCTTCTTGTCATTTTTGCCGAGCTTTGAGATGGTTGATCTGATTGTTGTTGAGCTCTTTTTCCACATCTTTGCTAAAATATTAATAAAAATAGTTAGAGAATAATAAATTGTAAAAAACAAACAACATAAAGTAATCACAAATCTGATCTTGTCTTGCCTTTGACTTTCTAGCATTAGATGGAGCAAGCTGGCAGGTTCTGATATTATGTGTAGTTTCGTTACAGAAACTACACCTAGACACAAATGACCTTTTTGAGTTTATTGGCTCATTTAGTTCTCTTCTTCTAAGTTTTTTAGGTCTTCCAGCTTGTCTTCTTTTCACAGGAGGGTCAATTTTCCCTTCATGTCCTTCTTCCCACGTAACTTGATCAGGTATAGGCTTTATCATCTCTGAATAACTGTCAATGTAGGCTTGCTTAGTGAAGCAATATGAAATGTAATGGTGAACATCATCTCTACAATACAAAATGGAGGCCATTGCATGCCTACATGGTAGTCCTGACATGTCCCAATACCCACAGTCACATATTTTTTTCTCAATATCCACAACAAATCGTCTTAATGGTTCGTAGTATATGTCTTTTACCTCAAACAAAGTATCACCAGATGGTTTTACGCTCAACTTAGAGGACTCTTGAGATGTTTTATCAATCTGCTTCTTAATCCTCGGAGTAAGAATGGTAGGCCACTTTTGTGATTCTTTTCTTCTCTTTGTAAACCTCTTCATGAGCTTACATCTAATCTCCTCTAACATTGTCAAACATGGCTTGTCTCTATACTTGCCAATCCAACTGTTGAAGCACTCTGATGTGTTATTAGTTGTATGGTCCACTTTAGCATTTTTGTCAAATGCCCATCTTGACCATTGATAATCTTCTAAGGTGTCAAACCACTCTCTTGCACCATCTTTAACAAACCTCATTTTGTCTAAAGCATTAAAAAAATCAGTTCTGTTGCTGGCTTTGCATGCTCTCCAAAATAATTTTTTCAATGCTAAACCAGTAAACTGCCTTCTGAAATTTGCATATATATGTCTCCCACAATGCCTACTGTGAGAAGTAGGCCAGGTCTGTTGAAGAGCAAGTACTAATCCCTTTTGTCTGTCACTCATAAAAGTGACTTCTCTGCCATCATCAAAGTAATCATGTAAAAGAGATAAGAACCAACCCCAAGACCATTGATCTTCAACCTCACAAACAGCGATGGCCAAAGGAACAATGCCATTATTGGCATCCACACCTACTGCTGCCATCAAAATCCCTCCATATTCACCTCTCAGGTGACATCCATCAATGCCAATATAAGGCCTACAACCTTTCAAAAAAGCATTCTTTTGAGCAGACAATGAAATAAAGAACCTCTTGAATACAATTTGGTTTGGAACACTCTCAGTATCGCACAACACATTGCATTTTGACCCTACATTGTATTTCTCTATCATTGCCTGGTATTGGAATAATTTCTCATAACCCTTGGAGTGATTACCACCAAGTAGATCTTGTGCTTTCTTTTTAGCTCTATACAATTGCATATTAGTTGGTGTAACCCCATGAATAGTCTTCAAATGACTCTTAATCTGTGATATCTTAATGTTAGGAGTTCCCTTCACTAACTGAGTTATACTCTTCACAATCCAGTTTACTGGAGTTGGAGCTATTTTTGATGTTCTAATGCAAGTGTGTATATCATTGAGTTCTCTAACAATAAACCCCCCATTGTCACGTAGCAAGCCACATTTGACAAACCATGGACAACTTTCAACCTTGCAAATTCCCTTATATCTACCCTTATCATTATAAATCTTTTTAACACTAAAACCATCTTTTACCATCACACTATGCAGTACATTTCTAAAATGTTCTGCATTATCAAAAACAACCCCTTGTACAAGCTTATCTATCCCATTATTAGGTTTATACTCATTATCTTTGATGTACCTCATCATTTGAGCTGTGCTGGTATGATCATCCTCATCTGAACTAAAAGACATGTTTTCCTCATCCTCAGACATTGACAAAATATCATCTCTCTCATAATCACCACTAATATCATCACAACTACCTTCACCATCTGCTTCAACCTCTTCGTCATCAGAATAACCCCCATCTGAACATTCAGACCAACCATCATTACTTGTTTCTATTGTTGGGGAAGGTTCGTTTTGGGGTTGCGAGTGCATTGTAGATGCACTATTAACCAGTTCAAGAGGTAGCATGATATCTGTAATATGAAAATAAACACAAGAGTAACCCATAAATAAATCATCATTTTTTTCATCCTTTAACCATAATAAAACATGAAAATAATACAAGAGTAACCCATAAATAAACAAAAACATATACAGGAGTAACCTAACAACAAATAAAAGAAACCAACCAAAAGAAAAAAAAATATTAACAATGATGCTGATAAGAAGGAAATTTTTATTTATTTTTTTTTTTTTGTGCAAGTCAAATTTCTTTCAATATTGGTTCGTGGAGTAAAAATTTTTATCCCCAAAAAATGATTTTTTTTTCCATTAAAATTTGTAGGGAAATTGTCATTTTACAAGCTCTGTGGACTTAATTATTTAAGCAACTGGAACAAGATACAGTAACAAAACACTGAAAAAAATACAAGTTTCACAAGCTCTGTGGAATTAATTATTTAAGCAACTGGAACACTAAAGCATAGCAACAAGTAGCATTAGCATGAACTTAACAACTTTATAATAAACTAACCAAATAAACAATAATTTTTAACCAAACCCCGAGACGAAATAGCCAAAAACAAAGAACAAACAATAACCCAAAAAGAAGGTACTCAAAGGCACGTGAAAAATGAAGTTTTTGAACCAAACCCAGATATATCAACAGCCAAAACAAGGAAAATAAATGGACAAAAAGTAAAAACCAAATCCAACAAAACCCTAGAAGCCACCAGAGTCATAAAATCAACAAATTAACAACAAAAAATTAAAATTCAACAAAAGCACGAAATACAAAGATAGAGAGAAACTCACTGAGGCAGAACGAGAGAGAGGCAGAGAGGAAGCAGACGCGTGAGAGACAGAGAGATAGAGAAGAGGGCAGAGATAGGGGGAAATTTTTTTGTTGTTGTTGATTTTAGTCTAATTATTATTAATTTATAATAATGTGTGTGTTAAGACTCTTTTATCCTTAGGATGTCAATATGATGTCATAGTCAACTAACGGTCAACTAACGGTGTGGATGGAAAAGTAGTAAAATGTTAATTTTTTATAAGTTTAGTAGTAAAATGTAATATGTTAATATTCATAGTACCCAATTGTTATTTGATCATAACTTTAGTAGTAAAATGTAAATAACCCTTATTATTATTATGTGGTTTTGAAATTTTAATACAAAAAAAAAAAAAAGAAAAAAAAAAGAAGGCAAATTCAAATCTTGCCATGTTGCATGTGAAACCAACTCATGCATAAACTACTAATCGATAAACAAAAACAATTTTATTAGCTTAACAAGTGGCAATATTATCTCCACTGAGATAATTGACAGTACATGTGATTATTATTATTTTATTTTACCTAATTTAGATCTCTCTGAGGCTATTATTTGAATATTCGAATTTTATTATTGAATGATAAATATGACTTTTTAACATACTTAATTTTTATTTTTATATTGGCAAAAGTATAGCATTAGACTAATAATGAGATGATAGGAATGAACTCACAAAATGTGATTTTTTGTTAAAATTTCAAGCCAACGATGTAATTATTGTTAATTAAATAATTTTTGAAACAAAATTAAGTGCATGGTAAAGGATATCCAGGTAACATGTCAATTCAGATCGTGTTTTCCAGTGGTTATAAGATATTGTGCAAATGGGTTAAATATTTAATATTTCTAATAGTGAGTAAGTGATTCGGTCCCAATGATGTTGTTTGGTAGTATAGGGTTTAGAATTTTATCTTGAGGTCTGCATTCGAATCTAGAGAGTGCATTTTTTATAAGAGCTTGAGACAACCGAGAATTTCACCTACTCCACTTAAGTCCGAAGTGATTAATTTAACGAATAAATTTCCAACGATTCCAAAAAAAAAAAAGTCAGTGATTCCTTTTTTTACTAGTACATAAAGTATTAGTATTTCTTTGCAAATGCAAAAATCATTAATTTATTTTAAAGAATCATTAATGAAGATCAGATTCACAACGTGATTGTTGCTGTAATAATTTTATCCCATATACAAAATTATTATAGAACGCTAAATATGATATTTAAAAAATCAATTAACTGATTTTAATTTGTATAAGTCTCATCTAATCCATTTATATTTGAGTCGTGTAGTCTAAATAATCTCAGTTAACAACTTATTCGCTATCAAACTAATTAATGACATTCTTTGTTAAATTATATTTGAAACTGTTGACAGAAAAAGCCATCCTAGAACGAAATCGCCCTAGAGCGAAAGAACAAGGGTAAAAAACAAACAAGGTGACAAAGGACTCGGAACGACCGAAACATCGATTAGGGCGACAAAGGACTCAAGATGATCGAAACAGCAATCAGGGCGACAAAGGGCTTAGAACGACCGCAGTTGGTCCCACTATTGCAGCAGTTGAACAGTTTTCTCCACGATCACGGTAGTTGGGCAGTTTCTCTCCATGATTCAGGCGGTTATGGCGCATGACTCAAAAGTTGAAGATATGATCTAGCGGTTACCACGATCCAGCGGTTATAGAGAAGTTACAAGCTTAAACCGTCCAAGCAATTGACTAAGTTTACTATAAAAGGCTCACTCATGTAAAGAAAAGGGCCCCCCGATCAAATGAAGACTCAAATGAGCATATTTTTATTTTTTATTTCGTAGTTCATAATCTCTAGGACTGTCATTTGTGTGCTTACGCCCCTTGTAGGCTTATTTACTTAATCAAACACCTCTTGCTGGGACTTTGTCTCAGAAGGTTTGAACCTTACACGCATTTCTCTCTCAGCGCAGACAAATTGCGCAAACAGTTTTTTGGCGACCACAGTGGGAGAATTTGTGTAAAAAGTGGAGATACCTCCGAAAAGAAACACTCAAATTGGCTCAAGTACGGAGGAATGAGGGATTGAGCAAACTAACCAGCCCCACGTTCCAGCCGTAGTGGGTCATTTCGAGGGTCTGACAGATGCTGGTCGATACGAACCTATGCGAGAGCTTAGTCCTAATGTGGTTCGTGCATTGTTCGGTGAATTCACGCGGGATGTTGTCGAGCAGGTTAGGCTCCAAAATGCTCATGTCATAGATAAGTTTGTCTCGACTAGTAACTCGCATTATGAAAACATGGCCAAACACTTAAGCTCATTAAATGAATTAATGACCAAATATGTAAACGGGGGGACAACCCCACCGTGGACTACACCTCCTCATGCACCAAGCAGTCAGGAGGCTAGTCCAAGTAATGTCCCTCCGCAAGGGATCACCATCCCTACGACTGTCAGGGGAGGAACAAGTCTGGGGGAAAATGGCCCACATCTAGGGCCAAACCTACACCAAGGGCCAAATATGGCACAACATGAAGTGGTGTTGCCCCAGGGTCTCCAGGCTTCTCAGGGGCAGAACCATGACTATGTCCCGCTTGTGAGAGGACCACAACCGCCACCCATACCAATGTCATTTAATGGAAATGTTATGTTGAGAGAACAGATGACCGAGATCCTTCAAAATCAATTTGGTCTGGTAGTACGGCTAATTCGGCCAAGGTATCAGAAGCCAAATCCAGATTGGATCGACGTGGCGTATCCGTGGCCTAGAAATTACAAGATACCAGATTTATCCCTGTTTACAAGGTCTGGAGAAGTTTCTACCATGGAACACATATGACGATTTACCCTCGGCAACAAATGGAACAATTGTTCCATGCACAATTCTACAAGGCCGAATCGGAAGTGGCTTTAGCCGATTTGGCAAATCTGAGACAGTTACCAGGAGAATGGGCCGAGACGTTCCTACAAAGGTTTAAAGCGGCTCGAGGCCGATGTTACGTGCTTCTGTCGGAAAAAGAATTTGTGAGAATCGCCCAAAGCTGTCTCCATTTTCATCTCAGAAAGAAATTTCAAGATCGCGAATTTTGGGATCTTCATCAACTCACCACTAGTGTGGTGTGTTATGAGCGATTATTAAGGGAAGAAGAGCAAATGAAAAATTCCAGCAAATGAACTTATTACAGGAGCATTGATTATGAAATAGGCGAAATGGGTATCGAATCGGCCGACTTATGTTTAGCCGAATTGGTTAAGGGGAAGCCGTACGTTTGCAAGGCGTGGGCTGAACCTCAAACCAAAGAAAAGAACGATAAAAGAGTAGAAATTTCTCATTTAACATCACGAAAGTCGATGCTATATTCAATCAGTTATATAAAGACAAACAAATTATGTTGAGCGATCGCCACACATTGCCAAGCGCCAAACAAATCGGTGGTAAAAAGTATTGTAAGTGGCATAATGCGTGGTCTCATTCGACTAATGATTGTCTTGTTTTTTGGAATGTTTTGCAGGACGCCATAGAATCTGGACGAATAACGTTCGAAAAAAATGGCAGTGGACGACAACCCTTTTCCAAAGCCAGTGGAATTAAATATGATCGAATCGGACCTTACTAAAATGAACTTGCCAAAGTTCGAGTTGGTCCTAGATGAAGAACAAAACCACCATCGTCCAAGCGCTCTGGAAAGAATTAAAACACCCCAAGAATAGAAGGACCGGAAGAATCTCTGCGCACGGTGCAAAAACAATATAGATTGGATGAGAGAGTTGGAAGATACTTGTGAAAGGCCTGTGAAGAAAGAGTCAGTAGCATGACAGCCACGGACTTTCGCACTAAGGTTCTACGGCGAGAATTCCAACTTCGTCCAAAATGTGAGGACGTTTAGGCCGAAAATTCATCGGCCCAATGTATGGCATTCGTACCGTGGGCCTTATTCGGGACAACGTCCTGGAAGGAATTACCCTCCCATAGATGAAATGACAAGGACGCAACTGATGCGACACCAGAGAAATTATTTTCGTATGATGCGCCAATAAGATAAAGTGAAAGTCACCATAGGCCATAGTGCTTATGTCGGGGAGAAACCGGAGGTAAGTAGCAAAAAGAGTGAAGATGGAGAAGGGACAACAATGAGCTGCGAGAAGCGTACCAAGTTTGATAGGCGAAAAAGGAACGAGACGGACGATGAAGAACCCCCTGTAGACAACAGAACCTGGGCGACGCGGTTCTAGGCTCGCGGCCTAGTTGGGAAGTATGAAATAACATGGAGTCGCCACCCGGTGTGAACCGGGATAAAGATTTAACGCCGCACTCGCCCCTCGCAAGGGAAGACCTCAAACCGTTGGGTTCGGAATGGTCCCTTACTTATGTCACTTGTGATGATATAATTTGTGCAATGAACTAACCAAGTCTACTCAATAATCATGCTCAATGATACTTAGATCTAACATGCTTTTATCCAAATAATTCCACGCAATGTAACACAACGAGCATATTGAACCATTAAATCAACATGTATAAATCATTACCCAAACGCATCATAAACTAAGAACATGCATAAAGAACAACCTAAACATGTTTTAACAAATAAATAACAACTAAATTATACCATGCTTTAAATAATAAACGAATAACCTAAAGACTATAACATGCTCAAATACAAATTTGGATGAGACGAGATATGTGTATCTTAAGTGATACGTGGCATTGTATCCCGAGTGCAGACCATACTACCGTCCATTCAGAATCGGCTATGGAATTTACGTCCGGGTTTCCATCCGATATACCACAAAAGGGAACACATATCCCGCTCATCCAACAATCACATCATGCCTCAAACGACTCTCATGCAATTATATATCAAAATAAATAATCAAAAATAAAGAAGATAAGTAAAAAGGGTGCCCTCAGGTCTAACCTCTCTTGTCGTCTAAGAAAGGGCGTTACACGTCCGTTGGAAGGGAGATTGATCCGATGCTTTTCCGATTTGTCTACTCAATGTCTTTCCTCGCTGCTTTGATGCTCGGGCTGCTGTTTCAAGTCCGTTTCGCTACTGTTTCGCTGCTACGTTTCAGGTCACTGTCTTGGTGATTTAGTGGACTGTTTTGAGCGATTTTGAAGGCTAATGGAGCTGCGGTTTTGAGTGTTTTTTTGGGGGTATTTATGCAGTTTTTAGTGCAGTTTTAGGGTGTTTTTGGGGCTGTTTTATGGGTTAAAATCGCTGCAGAATCAGATCAGGTCAGAGGCTGTTTTGTGGCAGTAAAGGTGCAGTGCAGTGAGTGTTTTAGGCTCGGTTTGGGCACGAATTGATGGGCTGTGTGTGGGGACTGTTTGTGCGACTTTAGGGCAATGTCTGGGGTTGTTTATGGCGTGTTTATGGGGCTATGGAAAGGCTGAAAGATGCGGCAAAGGGCAGTGTGTTGGGTGGTGTGCGTAAAGGATAAGGAGTGGATGAGGTGTAGGCGGCAATTGGAGGATGCTTAGGGTTTTCGGTAATGGGAGAGCTTGGAGGTCTCTTGGGCGTGCAAGAGAGGGCTTGGGAGTGTCTTGGGCGTGATTTGTGAGATATGTGTGCTAGGTTGTGAATGGGGGGTGAAGGCCTCTTTTTATAGGCAAAGAGAGAAGACTTTCCTAATTTGAATAGGAAAGAATCTCCTAATTGGTGTCTAACAAGGAATGGATCTCCTAATTTGGATTTGTGATTGGATTTGATTTGGTAGGGATTTGATTTGATTTCTTTTATTTAGGTAAGGATTTTACAAGATTTTAGCATGTGATAAATGTGCATATACCTAAATAAAGAGGGCATGGGCGTGAATCACTCTCATTGGGTGTGTGGTTTTGGTTTGACTTGGTTTGACTTGGTATTTTGGGTTTGGTTTGGGTTTTGGGCCTTAGGTAAGCTTTGAAACGGAAGTCCAACAAACAACCGGAGCCAAGCAACGAGGTTAAATCCAACAAAAATTCAATTTTCCAACTTTACCCTTCCAACGCCCGTTTCCCGCGATTTTCATGATTAAAGAAGTAGTTGCCTCCATACGAGACTCATCATTGGGCTAATGTGTAAAAATACAATGCCTACACCCCCCATTGTCATTCAGTTCGGCAGCATGCCACCGGTTGTGGCTAATCATTACTTGTTGTCCGAAAAATTCAAGGGGGACAACAGCGGAGGGTCTGGAAATAACAAAGACGTTTATGATGGTGGTGGAATGGAGTTTGCAATTATATCGATAACGGATAGAGAGGCTTCGAAGGAAGAGATGACTGACGTGGAACAAGAAATAGACATCAGAACTGAAGCACAAAGAAGGGGAATATCACAAAATCGACTTCTCAAAGAATTATATGAAGCCGGTAACCCTGCGGTTGGAACGCTAGGAGAAGACTTGAGACGATCTCCATATCTCGTCCTATATGGGAAACCCAAAATAAGGCTAACTTGGAATACGAAGATATGCAAGTATCGTTCAAGTAGTATAAAAATATCGATCTCACGAGGACTTAATTTCTACTGTTATTATTAATTATTGATACTATTTATTTACAAATATCTAATTAAAAGGAGAATGGATTGATTGCTTTTGGTTGATTGAATGTGGATTTGCTAATAAATAATAAAGACACAAAAGAATACAATGAAAAAATAAACAAAAGATACAAAAATCTAGGGTTGTGATTCCACACAATATTATTCTAATGATGAATTGATTCTCTTATATATGTGTAATAAATTAGTTTGCTAACTTGGAATACGAAGATATGCAAAAGTCTCTTCCGATGGTCAGACACAAATACCCAGTATAACCTAATTATCATATTCATATGTTAATCAAGTTACCTAAATTCATTAAGTTCAAGTTCCAATTGTGGCTACCCCCGCCCGACAGGTATATTCCTATCCTGTAAGGAAATCTATTAAAGGGTTATCTATCCTCAAGGAAGATCGTGAGCTATTGAATCTAAGGCTGAAACCTAAAATCCATTTTCCAAGTTCATTTTAAGTTTACCACATCAATCTTATTGATGATCAGGCAACAAGAAGCATTAGGCTTAAGATTCAATAAAAAAACTAAAGAATTACCGAATATATAATTAAATCAATTATTAAGTATGTGAATATTGTGTTTCATCACTTCCCTAGAATAAAAATAAAATATTGGGGGTTAAAGGATCCACCTTTACTAATTCTAATTTAGAAATCTCTCTTATTATAATATAAAAATTATCAGTGATATTACCAACCGACCATATAGGCGGTATCCTCATTAAGTCAGATTTTCAATTAATTCCAACCGACCATAAATGCAGTGTTATTATTTAACTACTAAACATAAAAGAAAAGAAAAGAAACTATTATTATTACTGAAATACTGAAAATAAATACAGACAAGATGCAATCCTTAAATTCCTTAAAAAAACCTAAGGAAAGCATGAGAATTACAAATGAAATGGCTTGGTATATAGGAAAATCTAAAGGCTTCCGCCAATTTCTCCACCAATTTCTCCACCAAACACGACACCAAACATGACATCAAACGTGGCACCAAACATGGCACCAAATCCTCCACCAAACATGCAAGCATGTTTGGTGGAACTTTGACAATTTTCATTTATTTTATTTTCATTTATTTTATTTTATTTTATTTTATATTTTGAAAATGACTATAGTAATTACACAAAATACATTGGATTGTTCATCAATTTCGGTTATGGAAACTTCAGAATTCGAAATTATTTTGAATTTCAAAGTTGTAGATCTTCGAGTCTTCTTTAATCTGCAACTTGAATCACCTCAATCTGATATTGGAGTAAAGCCTTATGCCCAAAATACGACAATTGCGTAAAACTGGAATTTCTGAAACCGTACTTCGTTAGAACTCCCTTTCAAGTTTCCAATCTCCAAAATCAAAATGTCAAGTCCATTTTTTACACTTATTTGACCCACATTTCGTCCTAAATGATTCCATTAAGTCTCAATTTTATTTATCTGCAAAATACACTAAAACACATCAAAAAGTTCATCAAACCCGAGAAACTATACAAAATATTAAGTTAAATGAGTGGGAAATATTGATATAACTACCACTCGTAAGCCCACATCATTCTATCATAATCGTTAATGCTCAATTTTCCTGAACCAGTTTGCAAAAAATAGCTCTGGTCTCTGACTCAACCACCATATTTCAGTAGAAGACCATCATTCCAATCTTTTTATCCACTACAACACGTTCTGCCCACGTGACAGTCTGCAACTCAACCACTTATATACTGTTTTGTCTGTCAGAATCTCTTTCCAAGGGATGTCGCTGACCTACTCTCCTCACATTAGGCTTCTAGAGGCCCAAACTTTCATGTAGGACATGCGTCATGTACTCCCGAGTACTAGATATCCTGTGGTCTCGGATCTACTCCTCAGGTCGATGTGTCGAGGCGAATCATGCTTGTTCATCTCTTCCTTATTTAACATGGTCGGGTTAGTAAATCCAAGCCACCTCGGGTCGGGATCCACTAATGCTCAAATGATTGCAGATCAGATATTTCTTTAGGTTGGGTCGATATCCCGAATGTACTTCATCGGCCGGTATTGCTCTTGGTAAGGCTGTGGTACAATGGGCTTGAATCCCTTTATCTAACTTGGGCCTCTTTGGGCACTCTTTATTCTCCTGATCAAGTACAATCTCCAATTTACCCTTTATTAGGACTTTGATTTCCTCATGATAAAAAATCACCATCAACATATTCATCCACTTTTTTGTTGAATTGTTTTTGTTAATTTTCACAAATTTCAAATATAATTTACAGAATAACTTGCAACTCATCATTTTTTCTTTGTTAAATTTATTTTCCAAATTTTTGAAGAGTGGTTTTTAAAATAATTGGTCTCTGCAACAACACGCAAAACATCATAGATAAACCATATACATCCCTAATTGGCATCTAAAATCTTTCCAAATTATATGCTTACTAGCTGCTATGATTTAGATGGTATATATCTCTACGGTACGTAATTTTAAAATGAAAACAATAATCAAATTAGGTGGGAACTAATCTCAGGTTTCATTGTCGGAATTTTACTTGGTGGAATGACCGCTTTTAGAGATTTAGAGTTTTATTTCTCATTATCTTAACGGGTTCCCTAAAATTCAGTTTATTTAGTGTTGACGGGTGATTTTCGTTTCAGGAACAGATTCGGAACACCATTCCCAGAACAATCCTCCTATAACCGTGAATTTGTTTGGTTATGGGGGCTAAAAACAAATTTGGCATGAATTTAGGAACAAACACAAAAAGACAAGAGGATTTACATGGTTCGGCGTAATTAATCCAACCTACGTCCACTACAACAAAGCTGGCTTTTAGTGGCGAAAATTTAAATTTCGCCACTAAAAATTCAGTTTTAGTGGCGAAATATAATTTCGCCACTAAAAATGTTTTTAGTGGCGAATTAGTGGCGAACTAATTTTCGCCACTAAAATTTTACTTTTAGTGGCGAAATCAGTGGCGAAAATATATTTCGCCACTGAAAGTGAGTTTTTTAGTAGCAAAAAAATAGTTTCGCCACTGAAGAAGCTTTTAGTGGCGAAAAATAAAGCTTTTAGGGGCGAAATATTTTCCCCACTAAAGAAGAAAAATTTTGGCGCCCACTGTTGCCTCGCGTTCTTCTAATCTACAGCATCCCAAAATAATTTTTCATTTACAAAAATAACAATATCAAACAAACCACCAAAATCCCTAAATCCCTAAATCCTTCTTCTTCGATTTGCCCCCTCATTTTCTTCTTCAACTCTTCCATCAATTTAATTAACTCATACACATGCATTTGTTTTTTCCCAATTTCGTTCATGAAACCCTAGCTTTCAGATTGCCCAAAGTCAATTAACCTCTCAGCACTTCTTTACGCAAGAAAGAAAACAAATTTGCTCATTTGGCTGAAATTGAAGGGAGAAGAATCTGAAGCAATCTTTCAACCTCGTCAAGTAGTAAGAAAATCTCCTAACTCACTTTAACTCAATATCATGTTTTGTAATAATTTTTACATGCAAAAGATGGTAATTAATTTGTGTGTTGTTAGGTGATGAGAAGATTGTTTATGACCATGGATATGGTTAATGTATTTTCATAAACCCTAAGTTGATCTAAATGTTGATTTTCAAATTAATTGAGTGGTTAAATTAATTAACGGTAAGTATGATAGTGAAATTGAGTGATGCATGTGTGAATGCACTTGTATTTTACATTGTCCTATCTAACTCATAGAGAAGCACGACGAGTATCGTAGAAACCATTGCAGAACCAACAGAGTATCTTAGACTTTTTGCCAAAGAAAGAAAGAAAAAGGATGGTAGTTGGGTAGATAAAGAGGCTGAAGAAGCTTATCAAAAGTTGTGGGAATTACATGAAACACAATTGCAATGCAATGAAGTTGACACACTTACAACCCAAGAGGCTTTCACAATTGTTCTTGGGCATAGATCGGGATACCAAAGAGGTATGGGAGAAGGCCCTCTCCCTTTCAAAAGTGTAAATCATGGAGGGCAACAAAATCATCATAGTGTGATGAATGAAGAGATAACTACTCGAATTCAATCTGAGGTTGAGGAGAAAATGACTAACTTTTGTATAAAAAAAGAGGCTGAACTTCGACTTACACTTAGTGCAGAGATAGAGGCCAAGTTGCGTGAGGAGCTACGCATTGAAATGAAGAAAGAGTTGCAACGGTTGGTGAAAGAAGAGTTAGCCTCTTCGCGGGAGAGTAATCATCCACCAGTAAGTAATAAGATATTTATATAAAGCTATTTTTATATTCTTGTGTTTTGATACTAATCATATTTATTGATACCATTTTGTTTATACAATACGCAAAGTTGCATATAATTAAGAACGACCCTTTAAATTACTTTATAATTAAATCAAACAAGGTCTTAGATGCAGCTGCAACCATGGTTTAGCTAACCCAAATTTTCTATTTCTATATTCTTGTGTTTTGATATATTTGCTTAATAATTTTTTTTTTTAACTTAACCTCAGGACGGTGAAGATCGGAAGAAAAGACTGAAATCACAACGAATCGGTTTCAAATGATATATTTCGATATCAGTTCTGTGACTTTTGTTTCATATATATTTCATAAATATCAGGTAATTTGAAACACTGTTTCAAAAATCAACTCAAGTTTACTTTCATTTTATTTCTTGAATTTTTCTCAATTCTTTAGTTTTAATATTTTTTTACATATATATGGTTTTTATTTATCTATTGATAAGTCAATTAATATATACTGATATAATTATTTTCATACAAATGCAGGTAACTATTTTGTTGGTTCAAAAAGTAGCGGACAAATGAAAAGCTAGTTCAGTCGATGAATGGTTTCGTTTCACCATATGTTCAAAGTCTTTTTTGTAGTTTTAATATAGAATGTAAATTTAGATGTGAGACGAAACCAATAACTTTTGATTTTTAAATTATAATTAGTTGGTCATTTGTTTGTTTCAATGTAAGAACATAATATATTTTTTTGCTTGTAAATACAAATATTCTATTTGTATATATTAATGTATTAAAATTTATATGTTAAATCATTTTACAATATAAAATATCATATGGTGTAAACAAATTTTGAAATATAATTTTAATATTTACCTAATTTCGTAATTGAAAATAATTATTTTTGGAGGCAAAACTGAAAGTGACTTTTAGTGGCGAAATTTTCGCCACTAAAAGTCTGACATTTTCACAACTGAAATTCGACTTTTAGTGGCGACAATTTCGCCACTAAAAGTCATAACTTTCGCCACTAAAAATACACTTTTAGTGGGGAAATTTATGATTCGCCACTAAAAGTAAGGTTTTAGTGGCGAAATCTAATTTCGCCACTAAAACCTTTAGTGTCGCACTCTTAGTGGCGAATTAGTGGCGAAATTAAATTTCGCCACTAATTGTTTTAGTGGCGAAATTTGAGCTTTTAGTGGCGAAAATTTTCGCCACTAAAAGCCAGTTTTGTTGTAGTGGTCCACGGGAACAAAGTAGAGTACTAGTTTTATTACTAAATCGAGCTCGGTCGACCTCTTTTTTTTTTATGGGTCTTCAGGTGTTACCGAGCTGTTTGCTTAGTGTATTTCTTTACAAGTAGTGCTTTAGTGAGATTTTTGCTAACCCTTACAAATGAGATTGCCATCCCTTTATATACTAAAGAAAAATAACACTATTCTCATATCTCTATGATGTCAGTCATGCGGATTTCCTGCTGATTGATATGCTCTCTGCCCCAACTGTCTCGCCGAAAGCAAACCTGCCATCTAACTCTTCATTAAATCACTCTGTCTTTGGCACTGCCACACTCAACATTATGATGACAGCCTGTAAAGATCTTTCATAAGGTGATACATGTCAGAGGGAAATGTCCAAACGGCCCCCAGGCACACGTCGAGCGTCATGAGGACGACCAAACATTGTGCCGAGCTTATCCAATTGCTTCCAAACTAACCAAAAATATCTGAGCTCATTCTTCCGATCCAGGAGGAATGATAAGACTGAACCGAGCTACCGGGCTCAGCTTTGATTTTGTCAGTCTCTGCTATTTGCACCATACTGTGTCCTCAGGTCGGTCAAATCCAGGAAATCCGGGTCTGAACACTATGTCTGGTCAAAGAAAGGGTCTACACTCTCAGAATATTCATCTCCCCAAAAGAAGAAATTCCCCTTCTACATTTACCGTGCTGTTCAAAACACTTGGCCACAAAAACACCATCAACAGTTAGTGTTTGTCTTCTGTAGTTCTTTATGAGATTTGTTGTGTTTTGATATTATTTTTATTTCTCCTTTTCTTGCCTATCCTTGAGATGGTCTGGAGACTGGTTTTCTTTCATTGATTAGGGTTTTTTCCTTCTGGATTTTATCTTTTATGAGATTAGTACCTTCCATCCATCTAGGTTTTGGTCTTTTTTAGTTAGTTGAATTGTATTGAATTTTTTTTTTTTTCTTTAATATGGTTGGCACATCATTAGACTTGATTTTGGATGCCAACGTAATTGGAATGATTGATTTCATTTTGATGCTTCGCTTGTATGATTACAATAAAATATAAAAATAAAAAAAGTGAAAAATTGTCGGTCATCAACAACTCCAAATAAATGTGATCTTGAATGATTTGTGTTAGCTGTCCATGATTTCGACATCTGATCTGTCGATAATGTAGTTTATTTACCATGGGTTTGATACCATATAAGGGAATAGCTTGTTTGGGACCTCTCATCAAATACCAACAAATATGAAGCCTCAGACTCAAATTACTTCAATTCTTGTACTGTTATTTCTTGGGGTAGCTTTAGCTTATGAAACTCCTGAAAATTTTCTTCAATGCCTTCATCAACACTCTAAGAGCACCTCCATTTCTCAAGTAATCTACACTCAAAACAACTCATCATACTCATCAATCTTGGATTTTAAAAAACAAAACCTTCTCTTCCTTGCGCCCGAATACCCGAAACCGGAAGTCATTATCACGCCATTTCACGTATCCCAAATTAAAGCAGTCCTTAAATGTTCCCAAAAACATGGCCTACAAATTAAAGTTCGAAGTGGTGGTCATGACGATGAGGGTCTTTCTTCTCGTTCTGATATTCCGTTTGTGATGATTGATTTGATAAACCTTAACTCAATCGTCGTCGATGCAGAAGAGAAAACTGCATGGGTCCAAGCTGGTGCCATCCTTGGCCAACTTTACTATAGAGCTGCTGAGAACAATCTTGGCTTTCCCGGCGGACAGTGCCCAACTCTAGGGGTTGGTGGACATTTTAGCGGTGGAGGATATGGCTTCATGTTGCGTAAATTCGGTCTTGCTGCTGATCAAATAGTGGATGCTCAATTGATCGATGTTAAAGGCAGATTCCTTGATAGAAAATCAATGGGAGAAGATCTATTTTGGGCTATTCGAGGAGGTGGAGGAGCTAGTTTTGGAATCATTGTTGCTTGGAAAGTGAAGCTAGTCACAGTCCCATCAACTGTGACTGTATTCACAGTTTTAAGAACCTGGGAAAAAAATACAACACACATCCTTCACAAATATCAATCCATTGCAGATAAGCTTCCTGAAGATTTAATTATCACTACTAGCTACACTTTGAAATCAAGTTCGGAAGGAAAAAGAATAATCGTTGGTGCATACTCATCCTTGTTTCTCGGTGGCGTCGATAGGCTTCTTCCGTTGATGCAGGAGAGGTTCCCTGAGCTCGGTTTGACGAAAGAAGACTGCATGGAAATGAGCTGGCTTAAATCAGTCGTCTACTTGAATAATGGATTCCAAAGAAAAGAGTTCTATAATGTGGAAGAATTGCTTGATAGGAATTATTCCAAAACCTTTTTGAG